>PVJO010013098.1:0-53111 GCA_004026905.1 Hystrix cristata
GGTGACCCTGGCTTGCATTCCAAACCCCACCCCATAAAATCCTGAAGACAGTCGACTGAGCATCTGGTGCCAGCCACTGATGCCTGGACTGTTTCTTAACTGCCCTCTGATGTGTTAATAGTCTTTGACAAAGCCCACATACATATCTTTGTCTAGTGTAGTGTATAAGCTCCTTCCTCTCGTCTCGTAGTGTAGGAATCCTGTGTTGCCGCCGGCTGAAACAGGCTTCTGTCCATTAAGTTCCTAATAAATTGCATTCTTTGTTAAAAAATAAAAGAAATTTCTGGCTCTGAATTATCTTTAAAAAGCCAACATAGAAGCTATGCTGCGTGTTTCTGGGGCTCCAGTTTAAATGTTTGGTGGTAGATGGGCAAAGGCACGGCCCTCCGCGTTGTAGAATAAAGCCCCCGATTTATCACTTCCTGAGATCAATGTCCAGTGGCCTCTCTTTAGCACTTGCCACACTACATGATTGTTGCGCATGTTTTGTTTTCCATCACAACGGAAAGGTGGGAACTTTTATCCTTTTCTCCCCAAATTGAGTGGTTCTCAGCATCTGTTAATATAATTCTAGTGATTAGACCAGTGGAACTTAGACAATGTATCTGTACAGTGAGGCTCATGTGGTCCCCACATTTGGGCAGTCTGGTCCTTGCTGTCCTTGACTTTTAAGTGAATAAAATTGTGATTTGAAGGAGGGCTGGTGATACCATTTTTGGGATCACAAGGTTATTCCGTTTAGCTAATGATGAGTGGCTTACCTTTTACAGTAAAGCATCTGCTAACACCTGAGATGGCCTTAGTCCATGAAATCACGGGGCTGTTGGTCAGCTTGCTACTTGATTAGGAGGCAGAAATGTTTTTTAGATTATGGGTGTTTATTTTCTTTTTGGCCTGCTCCTAAAAAAACACTAGCGGAAGTTGAATTTTTTGTCTCCTACAAGAAGGTGCAGATTTTATTAAAATGGGATTTTAAGAAACCTGGGATGAATGACTATTCTGACAGTAGTGTGCTAATCTAGGTATCAGGCCTTTCTTTATTTATCCCTTCAGATTTTCTTAAACAATTAAACAGGCATGTGAGCCCCTGTGCTTGGCTCCTGACCAGATTCTTGCAGGAAAGCTGGCGGCCTCTCTTCATGTTGGAAAAAAAGGAGGCCAAACAAGTCAGATATGGGAGGAAGGCTGATGAGGAGGGGGATGGGACATGGTCAGACCAGGAAGGACACTGAGGTAGGGCCCACCTCATGTCTGGCCATGTTTGGATGTCAGTATAAATGAGCCTCCATAGATATAAGCACTGTGAACACACTAGATACACACTCGGCACCTACAGGGCTACTGCCCCAGCTCAAAGAAGCTCTCCCAGAGTGCAGGGGAAGAGGCAGCCTGGGCTGTGCCTGGGGCACCAAACACGGCTGAGTGATCCATGGGATCGAGGGGCCGAGAAAGCCAGGATTCCTCTTCTCTTGCTTCTGACACCTTCCTTCACAAATCAGGGAATCAAGGCCAGGAACCTGTACAGAAACCTCCACCACATGGGCCAGTCCAGCCTACGACTGCTCATGTCTGTCCTGCCCAGCATGGTCCTGGCCTCCAACTTGCTGGTCATCCCTCAGACACTCTCCTCTCCTGCCTCTGAGATCGTCCTCCTGTAAACTTTCCCTGCTTTATCCCTTCTCAGGGCCATCTAAATGACCCTCTGAGAAGGCTTCTCACCCCTCTTGGGATTTTTTCCACTTTCCTCATGCCTGTTGTCCTATGTACCCACCTGTGGTCATTTTCCTACAGAGCATCTGTCTTTCAGTTGTAAATTCTGTGGAAGCAGAAACAAGACTTGCTGGTTTTTGTCCTGTCTGTTCTGCTAATTCTGAGTTTGAGCCTCGCTGGTCTGGGAAATGGCTGACTTGAGTGTCATGGGATCCCCAATGTGGGAGACCCTGGGGGGTTAGCTCCAGAGCAGATACTGGGTCCCAACATCCTCTGTACCCAGGGCAGCTCCTGGTCCTTAAGTTCCCCCTTCAGTAGGAGTGTTGGGTGTGCTTCTCAAAGTCGCTGTCTTTCTCTAAAACACAGACAGGGCCCTGGAACATTTACCCTAAAACATTTTAGAGGATTACTGCTAAATATGTGAGCATTCTTAGGTACTAGGCTGCAGTATGGAGAGGCTGATACTAACATCCCAAAGTATGTCCCACAAGAAAGGGCTCTTGACAGCGGGGTGGGTTTAAGGCTCCAGGTACCTTGGGCAGATCACCTGCAACCCTCTTTCCATACAACCATACAAAGGTCCTTCACTCTGGTTCTTTTTTTTTTTTTCTTTCCTGGTGCTGGGGATCGAACTCAGGGCTTTGTACTTGCGAGGCGAGCACTCTTACCACTGAGCTAAATCTCCAGCAACACACTGAATTATCCTAACAATCATTTTCTGTCTCTAGAATACCTGCTAATTTGGCCTCTTGGTAGACCAAAGGGATCAAAATAATTTTCATGAATGATAAAGTTATATTAAGGTAGGAGTTCTGCACCCCTGGAATTGTATTACACCCATCTATAATTTGTAATCAATTACTTTGTGACTTTCTCAAATATTTTTAATGTGGCCTGCTGGTGTTTAATAACAGCCACAAAGGGCCATGCATGCAGAGCCCTTATATTTGGAAGGGCCAAGGCGCCACAGGCAGAACATGCAGGCTTTTGTCTCTCACTTGCTCCAATCTGACTTGGGCCAGTCCCTCACCCTCCAGGAGCCTCCATTTCTCAGAGATGTTATTGTAAACCCACGCAAAGGGCTCAGCACATAGTGGGTGCTCACAGAGTGTATCTGTAGCTCACTTCATAAATCTAACCTGTGTATTTTGCAAATAAAAAGAGGAACGAAGTGAAAGAGTTGTCACGGTCTAGTTGTTCTGGGCTAATTGTTACAATAAGCCCATAATGGATTAACCTTGATAATGGTGATTACTGACAATTAGGACTTTTCATGCTCATTTTTTCTCTAATTACAAGCATCAGAGTTTCTAGTGTGAACAGCCTGAGAAGTGAGTTCTGGGTTTATTCTCATCCCTGAGAGAAAGTGTTATCGATGGAACAGGGTGCCATGGACAGGGTTTAGTGGATGGGACATAGGGTGGATCCCACACCTCACCTCCATGTGGCCCCTTAGCAGACCTGGCCCCCTAGATGGGTCACTGGCAGTGCCCTGTGGTCTGGGAGTTTCCAGACCTGTTCTGAAGACACAGTCCTCTGTGCAGGGCAGAGAGGGGCTGGCATCTGTTTGATGCTCACAGGAACATTTAACTATAAAATTCACTTTGCCCCAAAGTGGAGCAAGATCTGCCAGAGCCCTGTGGATACTGCCATAGGCCAGTGGCACACTGGTCTCCCAAAAAAGACAGCACTTTTCATGCCTGGGGCTTTTCAGTTCATTTGAAAACAAAATTCATTGGTTCATAATATTGCCAATGTCAGGTGTGTGTGTGTGTGTGTGTGTGTGTGTGTGTGTGTGTTTCAGGAAGAGAGGACTCTCGTGTAATCTGAACACCAAGAACAGAACTAAATGTGAAACTCACACCTGGACAAAACCTCTTTCTGGCATCAGCATGCTTAGCAATGGCTGCTGTCACACAAAAGAATGACAGCCCTCAGGTTACGAGATGTAGATGGCTTCTTGGGTTTCCCAACTCTTGGGTGGGTGGGTGGGGGATATGAAATCCTCTTTGAACCTTCGTCTGACTTGAGAGGTGTCCAAAGTTTCCTTTAAGGTGATAACATGTTGCACAGATGTGCCAAAATAGATGGAAATCATGTATCCATGACTGCTTCCTGAACAAGATGTATTCATCACCATTCTTTGGTAAAGAAACTAAAAGAGCATATTTAAAATATGAATAACAAAGGTTACTATCTGTGTTTTAAAAAGAAAGACAATAAACAAGGAAAAGTCTAGCAACACAAGAAGTACCCATTCACTGTTGAAATACAAGTGACAAATGTGTGAGAAGATGGTCAGCTCACTAGCAATTTGGGAAATAAAAATTAAAAATGTATATCTATATAATGATGTACATATATACATGACATACTCTACGTGTGTATATATATTCGGTTTTGCAGAAACCAGAAGGTTTGCAAATATCCAGTGCTAGGGATACCTAGAGAAGCCACTCTGTCAATGGGTGAATGAATGGGTGGCGAGAGCCTTTGGAGGTAGTTTGGCCATTTTTACTTAAAATGAATGTGCCCTTTGACCTTGAAACTGCTTTTAGGAAACTAACTTAAAGGAATAGTTTGCACGTGTGAACAAACATGTTTATGAGCACATATATATGCCAAAGTATTCACCATAAAACTGAATTATAAAGCTGCATAATAGGAAATAAGCTAATTTCCATCAATGAGGAAGTGACTACACAGATTTTCTTATGTTTATACTTTGGATACCATCACCTGGAAGGAGGAAGCTATACAGTGCAGACTTGGCCAGATTTCGAGACAGAATATTGAACAATGAGCAATTCTCAGAACTGCTCATATGCAGCACATTCAGTCACTTCTAGGATGTACTATGTTCACATATGAACCTTTATACCATCAGGAGAAACCTTAAAATTGGTGGTGTCTTGCAAGGAATGACTGGCAGTGTTTTTGCTTTTTTAGCAGAACATAAAGTACTTTGGGCAGCTGTAATCCTGGATTTGTTTAGATACCAGGAGTTTGACTTGTTCTTACAAACAAAAACAAATTGTGCGCATGTTTTTGTAACTAAATTTTAAACCTGCAGACCGTCATGTGTTTGGAGAGGTCCCCCAGAGTTATCAGTGGATTGAGAAAGGGGAGGCGTTAGGTATAGGCCCAGGTTTATACATGGTATATTCTCTTTGTATATTTCTGTTCGAACTGAATATTTATAACACATATGTGCCCTTGTATTGCTGATGTTGCTTCAGCCTTTGAGACGAGCTGGTTCAGTTAGAGCCTGAGCTGGGTGGAACAGGCCAGTGTGCAGTGGCAGAAGAGGCGACAGGGTAAGTCATCACTCTTCTCCCTCCGGCTGAGGCCTGTCTATCCAGCACCCTGAAGCAGCCCTTCCTGCCATGCCCTCTCCAGCAGACAGCCCAAGGACCCCTGAGCCCACGCGGCTCCCCACCAACACACAGCTGCACGTCCAATGTGTGGGCAGTTAGAGGCCAAGATCGGGAGCCTGGTGCCCTCAGCAGATGCCTCGGCTGTTCCCCGTCTGACCCCTGCACCCTTCTCTGAGTTCCTCAACAGCAGGCCCAGAGGCAAGCATGGCTCATGTCTACCAGGGAGCTGATGCCTCTGGAGACAACCCTGAACTCACAGTGTTGGACGGGACAGATTTGGGTCAGCACTGCAGCATCCTGCCCTTCACCCAGATGGTTTGGGGGGACTCTTGGATGTTGGGTGTTGAGACCCCAGCAGCAATCTTAGTTGTGCCCCTCTCAATGGCTGTTGTCCCCTTGTCCCTGCCTCCTGGGATCTCCTCGCAATTAAACCACCTGCACTCATGTCCTTTTTCCAGGCTTCACCTTTGGGTAAACCCTAACAAAGACAGAGACCTCAGACTGTGTGTTTGGGATGTGTTAGTCTGCTAAAGCTACAGCAACAAAGTGCCACAAACTGGGTGGCTTGAACAGCAGAATCTTAATCTTTCTCAGCTCTGGAGTCTGAAAACAGATGTGGGCTGAGCTGCTTCCCTCAAGGGCTGTGGAGGAGATGCTGTTCTGTGCCCCTGCCCTGTTTCCAGCAGCCTTGGGGATTCCTGGGTTTGTAGAACCGTCACTCCACCTTCCACTCCCATTTTCACAGTGTTTTCTCTCTGTGTCTGTGTGTCTAAATTTCCTCTTCTCACAAGGGAAAGGTCATGCTGGATTAGGGCCCATTTGTTTCAGTGTGACCAAATTTCAATTTACAACGTCAGCAACAATATTATCTCCATATATGACCACATTCTGTGGTAGTTGGGTAATGTCTTCAGCACATAAATTTAGGGAGGAACACAATTCACCCATAATACTGGTTGGAGGTGGCAGGCTATCCTCTTGGCTGCTAGGCTGTGCTCAAGTGGAAAGCTTGAATGTGGGTCGAAGGCTTTGATTCTGCACTCCGTGAACTCTCCAATGGCTGGAAGTGCCACATGAACCTTCTGAGAAGCAACCCTAGTTGGTACCATCACTAACCTGCCTGCCCACTCTGAGATATCTCTGCATCAACACCCTGTTGGGTGTTTCCACTGGATAAGGGCTTCCTTTGAGACTGGTCTGATGATTGTCCCTTTGCAGACCCTCAGTGACTTCTGAGGCAGGGAACTCAGGTGTTGCTGGTTGGGGCAGTGGGCCCCTGGTCCTGGCCCGGTCAGCAACTCTTCCTTTAATCCCTCCTTCCCTCCCTGCAGTCTCAACATGTGTCTGCACCTTCAGGCATCCAGTTCTGCTTATTCAGAGGAGGGGCCTGGTCTAGGAAGGGACACTGGGATCCACAGACCAGGAGAAGCATAGCTCAACAGCCCACAACATCAAATA
This sequence comes from Hystrix cristata, assembly GCA_004026905.1. Taxonomy (NCBI): domain Eukaryota; kingdom Metazoa; phylum Chordata; class Mammalia; order Rodentia; family Hystricidae; genus Hystrix; species Hystrix cristata. The sequence continues at coordinate 6,546 of PVJO010013098.1, forward strand.
TTATTCCATGGCAGTGAGGTTTTGAGAGAGAGAAAAAGGTAATCATCTATATAATGAATGTAATAGGGCTTACTCAACTGATTAATAAATACAACAAATAATAAGAAAGATACATTTAAATTCTACATTTGGCCTACATTCTACATCTGAAAAAAGGGATAGTAGTGGGATGGGTTGGGAAGGAAAGGTGGAAAGGCGATCAAGAGAGGTGGCTATCATCAGAGACCTAACGATGGGCGCGGGGGAGAGCTGGCAGTGGTAGCCGAAGGGATTTTGGAAAAAACATTGTTGGAAAGATTTTCTGATTCCACCTGTCTGTGGGCCTCAAAGCATGCTGCCATTTTCCTTAGAAACTCTGGGGTAACACTGCCCAAGCTCAGCGTCCTAGCTGGGCTCTGGGAAGAATAAGGGCTCCCTGCAAGTGCCTCAAACATTATGCCTTCTGCAGAGCAGCTGTGAGCCAGGCCACTCTCAGGCCAGAGTGTCTGCTCATGCTTAGGGGATATTTCTGTGCCAGGTTTAACAGTCCTAAAACACATTGTAAGTCAACGAGTTCTCACCTGCCAATGCATATCTTTTATTTTTCTTTTTTGTGGCACCAGGGATCACAGCTGGAGTCTCATGCATGCTAGGTAATTGCTCTACCACTGAAGCACACTTGCAGCCCAGTAGTGCATTGTCTAAAAGGATTTAAGGTACAGGGATGAAATTAAGAAATGTGAAGAAAGAGACGCAGGCTGGTAGTCAAAGTAAAGATTTATCCTTGGATCAGAATGTTTTAGATCTTGCAATTTGCATATACAAAGAATTCAGCAACATTCACTGGCATTACAATCAGAGCAAGATCAGATTTCAAATGTAATAAAAGAAAATATGATAGTTGGAATTGTAATACATATATTATAAAGATTGCACATAAATTAAACATGGCTTAGGTCAAACAAACAAATGGAACTGTATCAGTAATCATACATTTAAAAAAATAACACGGGCACAATCTCCAAATGCCAAAACACAGGTATCAGGTTCATTTTTAAAAGTTTTTAAAAACACATAAAAATACCTTTGAAAACACCAGTATTCGTTCTTCACTCATCTAGCACATGGAGAGAAGGAGTAACGAAAGTCACACAGTGACTAACGGGCATCCTGATCAGAATGGTAAGCTTCTGATCATTATTTGGCATTTGAATGCAACTGCATGCAACAGAAAGAAGGTGAAGGGAGAAGCGTCCTTGTCAGTGCTGGGAGGTTTTGTTATATACACGCAACTTTCTTTGACTGAAGGAAGAAGAGAAGAAGGTGCCAAGTGCACAGAGAAGATGCCAAGGCCCCTGCTTATTATTCCCTCTGCACACCGTTGTGCTACAGGCACAGGGAGGCTGTCTGAATTTGGCCTTGGCCAAGGCCATGAGGCTGCAGTGACCACCCTCCCTGACTGGGGAAGGGGCCACATCCATCAGACTGTGGCTTCTGTTTTGTTTCTGGAATGGGATGAGTTTGGGAACAAGGAGAACCTCTGCAGTGGATCCCTGGGATGGTCCTAATGGATGAGGGCAGGAAAAACACAAACAGGACACTTTCCTGAGGACACCCTGAAAAGATCTACTCATAAAGGCACTTCTTGATACAAGAGATGCCAGGCAAACCATTGAAGGGCTTCGAGGATCTGACTACCAACTCCTAAAATTGGGGCTGACTCCGTGCCCCTCGACTTTGAACTCCAAAAAACTACCAGTTTAAAGTCATCTTCATCCTAATGGGGTTTGGGTACTGAATGAAAATACAGTTTCCTCTCTTCTCCTTCAGTCAAAGAAAGGCTTTGGGTTTGGTATTTTAACAATGGAAGCAAATGGGACCAACTGGCAAGTCACACAAGAGTTCCTTCCACTTCCCCCTTCACCTGCTTAATCACTGCATAGAGGAGAGGGCGCACTCAGCAGCAGGGTGTCCAGGGTGCAGATGGTGGCAACAGCAGCCTCTTCTTGTTGAGTGCGCTTTCATCCTTCCAGGTAAGCGCCAGCTCCCGCCCTGGGTGGGGCTCAGAGTAGTGGGGTGGGAGGCAAGCTGGACGACCTGGAGCCTGGTGAGGACAGTAATTGGCCCTGGGGGCGCACCTGCACACACTGTGAACCGATAAGGGAGAAACGGTGCAGTAGGCGGGCACGATCAGCTCTCGGTGAAATGTCAAATAAGGCCTTTTATTTTTTACATATCTTTTAAAAAGCAAAAAGAGTACCAAAATTGCACATGTTCAAGGCTTGTAGTAAGTTAGACCAGATGTCTTCTTTTTTTACACTGTGCTCATCTACTAGGTACCTAATGGCTACAGAAAGACAGTGGTTATTAAATTGAAAGTTTTTATGTTTGTCTTCTCACCTTCCCCCGTCCTTTGTTGTAGTGGGATCATTATTATCATCCAGTGTCAAAGGTCTCAGCATCCAAAAATAAGTTAGGCTTTAGATTAAGGATTTCTATTTCTCTTTTATTAAACATTGAGAAGTGGGATGTTTAAAAACTGTACAAATCTAGATTTTAAGACTTCTTTTCTTACAAACGATCTTAGCTTTTTACAAGAAATTTTTAAATACCAAAATGCTTCTCAGAAAATTTACAGCAGAATTATTTGTGGTCATCCCACTGTTTCTACGCAAATGTGTGCTCCTCAACGCCGTGTGTGTGTAAGACACTTTATTTGAATGTTTATACGTGATACCTTTTCACACTGGGCCTGCAGGTCTGGCTCAAGGCCAGCACAGGCACCTGGGGCTGACTGGGAGGGAGACTGAAAACCGTGGTGGGTTGGACTCTGTGATAGGACAGCTAGTGGCACTTTGGGAGCACAGCTCCATGGCTGGATTTGTGGTGCCGAGGCCGTGGGTGACTGACATGACCTGGCATTTACATTTCTCATCTAACCAACGTGGCACAGACACAGCCTTTTGAAATATTCTCGTGTAGTCTCTGACTCCTCTAATGTGTTTTAGACCTAGACTCAGGATGGAAAGTCTTCAGTCCTTAAAAGGTAAAGTTCAATCACGTGTCTGCAACTGAGGCTTTACAAAAGTCCCTATTTACATTGGCTTTCAAAAAATGCTGCAGCCCAAGGTTATAAAATCAGTTCAGGAAAGCGAGTTTTCAGCCGGTTTCTAAATTCTTGGCTGTTTTCTTAACAATGGACTTTAGCGTCTTGCCTAAGCACACTTGGCATATTAAGAATTATAAGAGTTAGAGATGCAGAACATGTGACATGACATGAATCTAATGAAGAATTAAGATATTTACTGATATTAGCAGAAACATAGTACATATATTTTGTGGGATATTATTTGACCTTAATACATTATTCCAATTTTTTAAAAAATATATTTAAGGCTAAAGAACTTTATAGCAGGTGGCCTTTAAAGCATAACAAAATATATACAAAGAAATTAGGAAGGATATTAATGTCAACTGTGAAATAAATTAACATAATTTTTACAAAATATACTGACCATTAAATTAAAAAATATTTTAAGGCAGGACTCTTCATTTGAAATTAGCATAATCAGAAAATATATCAATAAAATCTTGTACCACTTTGTAGCAGAATTCATACTGTTCCTGGAAAGAAAAACAGAAAGATTAAAATGATGTTCCAAAAATATATTGAACTAACTTAATCAAAAGAAACATTAATAAATGAAATAGAAATAATTCTGCCTATTTATTAAAATACTATGTTTTCAGGCTGAGGATTTAGCTTAGTGGTTAGAGTGTTTGCCTTACAAGCACAAGGCCCTGAGTTCGATCCCCAGCACCACCACCAACAGCAACAACAACAACAACAACAACAACAAAATAAAACTATGTTTTCAGGCACTTCAGCTTCTGTTACATAATTTGGTTTTTAGGTACATGAAAATTTCCAGGTAAAACTGTTTTCCTACAAAGAATGTACATATTTCATTTCAAATTAGTGTAAGTCTCAGTAGAAAGTCTTTAGTTTTCGAACTTAAACTGTAAAATTATTTTTGAACCGAAAAATATCAGAATACTGCATTGTCAGGTAAAGTTTATAATGTAACAAAAGGCAATGTATAGATGTTAAAATAAAATTCTAGGTTATTTTGAAGCCTGAATTTTCTCTACAATAGAGATGTGGTTTTGTATGAATTTTGCTAGATTTCTCAGAGTAATCGCCTTACATCTGTAGAAGGCATTTCAGTTATCATAACACCTGTGCACAGTATCTGTCCTTCTTCCCAGCAGCTGTGCGAGGACTAGAGCCAGGCTGGTGGCAAATGGGTGACCACTGTGTCACCCATCAATAAAGGACACTCGATCAGAAGGCAGTAAGACATGGAGAAAATAACAATTGCTGAACTTTTCCTGAACAGCCTACTGTAATTCTTTGGACAACCAAACGGGCAAAACAGCCAATGGGCAGGGGAGGTGACTCCAAAGGTTCCGGGAAGCTGCCTGTCACGTCTACAGGGCTGGTTACTTGCAGACCCAAGTGGGACATATGAACTGGAGAAAAGGGCTCAGGAAGCCTGAGAGGCTGGAAGCTGTCCTCAGCATCCTCTCCTCGTCCTTCCCAACACACCAGAGTCAGCCTTTTCATCATACCTCACATCAAGCAAACGTCAAAAGGCTTGGGGCTGAAAGATGCCAAATATTAGCCTCCTTGGCCTTCTCACAGGCCTTAGTCTGGCCAAGATGGGGTGACATTGGGTTTTTTGAAGAAAGAAAACTTGGACCAGGAACTTGGGATCTGAGATTGAATGAAGTTACTGGGAGAACCAAGACTAGACTGTAGGAGTCTTGCTTCTGCCTGATAAGATTCCTACTTATTCACTCATCCTTGGAAGGAAAAGGAAAATAAATATCCAGAAGAAATTCTTAATAAATCTATAAAAAGACAAATATCTTCATGATGCTCCTAAAGTATTTTCTGTACAAAATGGCTTTTGACTTGACTTTTCCTATTTCTTCTATTTAAAAGCTACATCAACTAAATATCAAAGCTGACTCCAACCTGAGAGGGAAATGGAAATGTTTTTTAATGGAGATGGTTGTTTTCACAGCAAGCTCAGGTGCTAACTGATAACTGTGCTTGTTGTGTCTCACATATACTTACTGGCAGTTGGCCATCAAAGTGTGTCTTGGCAGAGTGCTGGGGTGACACTGGCCATACCACAGGTTGCAGCTAGACATTTCTGACCAACACACAGTGCCTTGGAAGACAAACACCCTTCTGGCCTTTGGAATACCTGTTCCAACCGAGGGCTATCTTTGACGTTGGAAATGGGTCTTCCCTGAGTGGTCAGCAACTGGAAATTGGTTTGTGAGCCACCGCACCTATCTATGGGGTAAGTCAACCACAAGCCACATCTCTTTCACCTAATCACATTTTCACATCCAGTGCTCTTTGCCAAAATAGCCCTGCCAAGTGCGAGGACTGGAGCAGAGTAGTCATTATGCCCTTCAATTCTGCTGTCAGACAGACTGGGTTTAAATCTCATTTCGACACTTAATTACTGGGTGACCTGGGCCACCTGCTTACCCATCCTGGGTTCTGACATGAGCAGCTCTTGGGAGCAGAAGTGAACATAGGGATATGGTGCATACATAATGCAAAAGACGTCTATAAAATACCCATCCCCAGAAGTCATTAGTCAATGCCTCATTTGCCCCTCATTTGTTCACTAATTCATCATTTTTCTTGGAGCACTTACTAGGTGCTGGGTGTGAGCCCAGAGTCTGACTTGAAAAGTGAGGCTAAAAAAATGCTCTGCCAGGCTGTCACTGGGCAAGAAAGCACAGACCAGAGCCAGGAAATAGCTATGCAAGGGCAGCCTCCATGAGGTGGCAGAGAGAGAAACTGGAGCAGAGCAGGCAGAGCTGAGGCAGGAGGGGACTGGAACACTGGATGATGTGGAAAGAATACACTCGTCAGACCAGGCAAATTATGAGAGCTGTTAGTACCCGACCAAACCTTCTTGGAGATGCTCTTTGCTACAGTTGCCAGGCACCTCCCCTGGGGCCAGGCATTTGTAGAATTTAAAGCAAATTTTTCACAGTGCCTCTTAGGGCAGTACCATCAGATTCAGTTTGCACAGAAAGGTCCGGAAGCCCAGAGAGTGAAGGTGCTCGTCCCAGTTCATAAAGCTGTAAGAGTCTAGCTGTGAAGCCAAGATGACATCCTGAAGCCCGAGGGCCGGTGGGCTCTCAAGCCCTGGCCTTATCGTTCTTTTATATTTGACTGCTGCCCAGTCAGGACTAAAGGCTGCGCAGGAAAGAATTAAAAACAAGAAAGAAACAGAAAAGAGTCTGGCTCATAACTGAAAACTGGATTTCTTTTTGTGGAAGTTCCTAATAGGGTTCTGTGTGACATTTCAACACTACTATTAATTTCTTTTCTTTTCCTTTTTTCCTTTGTGGTACCAGGCGCACTCTACCACTGACCTACAGCCTCAGCCTTTTTTATTTTTTATTTTGAGATAAGATGCCCAGGCTGGCCTCAAACTTGTGATCCTTTCCCTCAGTATCCCAGGGTGCTAGGCTTAGAAGCCCGTACCACTGCACCCAGCTACCATTATATTTTGATCTAAAAACTCTCCATGGCGTCATCTGCCACCTTTGTTCAGCTTGTGTCACCCGAGGCACCTGCTGCTGCCAAGAGGCAGCATGCCCTCTGGCAGACTTTCATGGGCTTCTCAAGCATCTCCTCAGAGCCTGACAGGGACCGTCGGTGCTGGAACCAGGGCTCCAAGGTCTGTTGGGAACCCTGATGCCTCCTCCTTCCTGTTGCTGTCAGCTGCTTGGGTTTCTGTCACTGTCACAGCTGGCAGGGCAGAGACTTCCAGAGTGGGAGGGAGCCAGCAAGCACCCAAGACCCTTCTAGTCTAATGGCTGTCAAACCTGTATTCACCTTGGGATTGAGTAGGTATGTTGATGCCTGCGTCTCAGTCCCAGAGATCAGATCCTACTTAATTGGTCTGAGGTCGAGTGTGGGCACCAGGAGACAGGAAAACACTCCTTGGGTGTGTGTCATGTGTAGGCAAGGTAGTCAGCCCCATGCTAGCCCCACCTGGCGGGAAGATAGACCCACACTTGCTCAGGGGTTCTCTCTGGCATTTGGGCTCTGCTGTGATGGGGGGTTGAGGGAGGGCCCTCCTCCCCACCTTTCTGTGCAGGCTTGGAAAGGGAGGGCAAGTTCTAAATAAGAAGCTGTAAGGGAGATAAGTTATAACAGCCTTTAAAAATTGCACTTGTTGGTTTAGCATGAGCCATTGTGGAATTTAGCAAGGAGAAATCTCTTCCAAAACCCAGAGAGTGTGCATTCAGGTAATGAAAGAGGACGTGTAGGGCAACTGTACATTAGGTGGGCTTCCTATGCCCCAGGCAAGGTTTTGAGGTCAAGTGAGACTCTACCAAGGAAAACAGACTAAGCACAAAGGTGTAAATTTGAAAATGACAAGTACTAGGATTTAGAATTTCAGTTCTGCTTTTGAACCTGATAACAGTACAGCACATTTTAAAATGAAATGGAAAGTCCCGGATGAGACCTTCCTCGTGAGGTTTGTCCAGAGGACAAATCCAAGTCAGAGACCCAAGGAAGGGTGTGAGTCTGTCCCTTTACTATGAAAATCTGCAGGTGGCTCTTCGCTTTGGGAATTGTACCCTCCATCCTCCCCTTACACTGGAGCACCTTTAATGAAACAGACATAAAAAAACATGAAACAATTCTCAGCCCTTCTGGAGAATTCCTTAAAGTTCAGGTTCTTACCAGGGTTTGCACCATGTGTGGCCTCTGAAGTCGTAAGCTCTTCACAGCTTGAAATACATCTAAAAGTCCCTCAGCTTTTACACGTTCCAAAATGTTGCTGAGGGCAATGAATGTACCTGTTCTCCCAGCTCCGGCACTGTGGAGAGAAAGCAGTCAGTAACAACCATCAAAGTGATGGAGAAAGAAACACAGACAGCTTACAAATAGTCCCCTGCATGTTGGTATCAAAGCAGGATCATTGCAAAGAATCAGTTTGACTGGATGTGTATATAGCTTAGTTTCTGAGCAAGGTCCAGCAAACATAAAATTCTAAACCTCGGTACAGTGGTCTGGTATTTGATAAAATGGATCTGGACCGGTTCCAGGATTTTAAGCATTTCCTCTCCCCCTGGTGTGGATCAGTGGTTCCCAAAGTGTGGTCCTGGAGCCAGCAGGCCCAACACCCCTTAGGAATTAGTTAGAAATGCAGACCCTCCCAGGTCAGGTCCGGTGAGGAGGTGACTCTGGCACCTGTCCTCTGGAACAGGTGATGTTGACTGGTGGCACTAAAGGGATGTTAAGACAGCAGGCACTCACTGCCAGGAACAGTCAGATGATTAGACTCCCAGGAATAACAATTAGAGTCAACGCCACTTAAGATGATCACTTGCTTGAGAAGCTATGTAGGCTCCACAAGAGCTGCTCTTAGGAGAACCCAGGTGGGAGGCTCACAGGAGGTGGGTCCAGAGCCTTCTGTGGAGGTATGGCTGCCCTTGGGGGCTCCAGGACCTTACATGCAGACATACTGGGAAGCTCCTAACCTGCTAACCTGTCACTTTTCCCCATTTCTGCCTTTCCTCAGTTGGGACTTGTGTGCCCTATACATGCTAAACTGATAGCCTGCATTTGCAGAGGCCGAGTAGGAAGGCACTTCTTCCCAGTTTATTGTGAAAGCCAAAGTGTGTGTGATGCGCTTACTGCTGAGCTGGGCGTGTGCCCAGGTGCATTCCAGACACGGACCGGGGTCCAAATCCCCTTAGTTAAGCAGGGACTTCATTGGCCACAAGGACTGGGGTAGGGAATCACAGCAAAACGTGGTCATGAAAGTGGGAATCACACATGTGGGAAACAAAACAGAATGGCAGCTTGAGAGGCAAATTAGCACCATTCACGAATAAAATCTTCCCAAACTGCTGCTTGAAAGAGTTTTGCAAAGTGGCCGAGGTCTTCCCCAGCAGAGGGTGCTGGGCAAGACCAGAAACTGCACAGGTAGAGGGAGAAAGGGCAGCTGAGGCTTCAGATCTGCCAAGACCTACCCTCCTGCCCCCTTAGGATGCTTATCGTGGTCCTTGCTGGAGTACTTGCTGCTGTTGCCCTGGGAGTGTCTCTGTGCCCTCACATCTGACTTGTGGGGACGTGTGTGGATACGGGCCACTGTTAGCAGTCTGAGCTCGGACCCCGGCCCTACCTCATGGTCCGAGGATAATCACCCTGGGCTGCCCTTCAGCCACAAAGCCTCCTTTCTCAAGCCCAGAAGAGAGAAGACAAAGGGAGGACACAGAACCTAACAACACAACTTTCAGAACAGAGGCAAACAACTTGACGTACATGCCTCTGTTGTTCCAAGCTTTGCTTGGGAGTTTGAATGCCTTTGACAGCATGTGAAAATGAGTGTTTGCGTGTGGAAATGTGTGTCTGGATTCTTTCCTGACTCCTCCTTACAGATGCATGCAGCATGTATGATGAGACGACACAGAACTCATGCATTTATGTGAAGTTACACGTGCATGGTTGTAAGGGAAGGTGACACAGAATCTAGGGAGATAACGCTACTAGGAGGAGCGGCCTAGCTCTCTCTCACCCTAGCTGTGTGTGGTCTGCACTGCCCCACATGGAGAGGGTCCCTGGCCAGCAGTGGGTCACTCACCTGCAGTGCACAGTGATGGGGTGGTTTCCAGTCTGCTGCTGCTGCTTCTGCACGGCTGCGATGAGGTCGATCATGCCTTTGCCCTCAGCTGGAATCCCGATCTCAGGCCAGCCGTGGAAGTGGAACTGGCGCACCATGCGGGCCTGCTCTTCCTGGCGGGTCAGCGGCTGCTGTGGGAGATGGCTGTCAGTGATGACGGCCTTCGCCCTGCCAGGGATCCACCCACCCTCCTGCAGATCAGGGCCTGGGCTTGGAGCCTTCCCGGATCCCTCTGCAGCCCACAGGGTCCCCACCTAGTCACTGAGGGACCTGGCTAGCAGTTGGCTGTGCTTCCTTCTGCCTGGGTCAAGACATCCAGAGGACGTGCCCTGGATGCTGGTCAAGCCCCGCCCAACCCTCTACAGAACCCTGGCAGCCATGCTCCAGAGAAGGGAATCATCTTGGAAAACCAGGCCCTGTATTTCCTACTGTGACTGGAGATGAGTCCAGCGGGGTGAATCCTTCTGTTGCTGGCCTGGAGGAGTGCCAGTCTTTCCTGGACTGACCCTCCCTGGGTGAATAATTTCACCCCCGTGTGACAAGAGTTCCCACTTCCTGCCAGTGTGAGCAGAGTCCAGGACCCAGTGGGGACAGAGATGGCTGGGGGTTCCGAGAAAGCCCCTGAAAGAGGGCCCCAAGAGGCCTCTGCAGTCTTGCTTGTCCCCTTTGTACCTTCTGCTTCTGCTAAGGTCCCAAAGCGGGCTGGGCCAGCCTCAGTGCCCTGTCAACTTCGTTTTCTGGCTAGGAGGCAGGTGACCATGGAGGTCCAGTTTTGCAGGACACCCGCCACTGGGCAATTCATTTGCCATTCATGGTAATCTGGGACTCAGGAAAAAGTGTATAGAGCATGACAGGTGACAGATACGGGGCCCCATTCTGGCATAATGACAAGCAGCTCCTTGAGTGATGATGTTTGGTTAGGTCTACTAGACTTTTAAAATCTACGGCAACAATACCTGATTGAAGGTCACCAGGAAGTCTCGTATACTGATGGCTTCAGAAAGGATATCGCTTTTTATTTCAATTGTTATTTCTCCGTGAGTAACTGAGCCCTCTGTTGGCCAATACTGGTAGCATTTATCCTTAGGGGATAAGATAAAATTTTAAATCTCATAACTTGCTGCTACCATTTTTGACTTTATGATGTGGAGTTACTCCCAAACCATTTAATGTATTTCATCTGATCGGAAAACAGCAGATGAATATGAGTGTGAATACCCATGAATGCCTACTGAACAAGAGCACAGAATAGACTATTTTAGAAAGACACACACACATATATATGGAACTTTAATACATGAAAGAAAGGAGAGAGTATTCAGTGAATGGAACCTTGAAGCTTACAGAGTGGATATAACTGTTACAGCTTCTCCTAGATTTAGGTGTATATGAAGTGCACTACTACTATAGAAGCCTTGAATCTTAATAAAAATAAACACAGATGGGTTGAGACTTAAAAGCCAAAAAGAAGACTGTGAAGCCCTCAGAAGAAGTTATTCTTTCACTTTACGGTACATAAGGATTTACCAAATAAGACACAAAAAGAGCTAATTATGAGACAATACATAGGAACATCAGATGACAATAAAATTAACTCCTCTTCATCAACAGGCCTCACTGAGAGAGTGAAAAAATGTGGGCCATGAACTGCAATAAGATGTTTGCAGTGCACCAAGTCAACACAGGATGAATATCAAAAATATGTAAACGAGTCATATAAATCAATAAGAAAAGAGCAAACAGCTCAGTAGAAAAATGGGTGAAAAGCGGGAACAGGCATTTTACACAAGAGGTGATATACTATCCATGGATATACAGAGTAATGCTCTACCCGAGTGGAAATCAGAGTGATGCAGATTAAAGCCACAGAGAGTCATTTGCATCCATTTAATTAACAAAGACCAGGATACTGAGAGTATTAGGTGCATCAGTGAATGATTATCTTATACATTTCTGAAGTCCACTTTGGAAACCACTTTGGAAAATAATTAGGAATTATCTTGCAAACTCATACATTCACACACTCTCCACTGTGACATTCTGTCTCTTCGGTACATACTGTTGTACATCATAACACATGTACAAGAAGGTACAGGGTACCCCTGTATGTAAAACAACAAAATACAATCAACCCAAATGCTCAAGACAGAAGAAGGGATAAATAAGTGGATACAGGATGCATGATTTGCATAGGGGCATATACAGAAATAATGTTGATGAATGAATCACAGGTATAGACATCAACATAGAAAAACATCAAAAGCACAATTTTTTGAGACAGGATCTCGTCATGTAGTTCAGACAAGCCTTGAACTCACTATGTAGCCCAGGCTGGCCTCAAACTCCCTGTGATCCTCCTGCAGCAGCTCCTGAGTGCTAGGATTATAGGTGTGCGTGACCATGCCCAGCTCTAAAAGCATAATTTTGAGTGGAAAAGAGTCAAGTGCTGAAGATTACATGCTATAACCATGCTCTTTATATAAAATTCAAACACAAGCCAAACTAAACAATAGTTTACTTAGGCATAAGAACGTAAGATTTTACTTTTTTTGTCTGTTGAGACAGTATCTCCCTTTGTAGTTGAGGCCGAGCCTGAACTCCCAGGTCAGCTGTGAACCTACCATACTCTTGCCTCAGTTTCTTGGGTGCTGGGATTACAGGAGGGTGCCACTGCACCTAGATGGCTTTAAAGTATTTTTTAAAAAGCAAAGAATGCCTACACTAGGAAGGTTTTAATAAAAAAGACAGTAAATGTTGGCAAGAAAGTGGACAAATCAGAATACTAGTACGCTGCTAGTAGGAACATAAAACGGGGTTGTTAGCTTTTTTCTTAAAAATGTTAAATAATTAAAGTTCATGATACAGAATTGTGATATGAGCCAGGTATATACCCAAGAGAAAGGAAAACAAACAAACAACCCCCCTCCCCAAACAGGCCCATACAACAACTTGGTCAGGAAAGTCCACAGCCCTGTTACTCATAATTGCTCCAAAGCAGAAATAACATAAAGGCCCGTCAGCTGATGGCTGGATAAATGATAGTATAGAGTCTTACAATGCAATACTATTTGTCAGTAGAAAAGAATGAAGTACAGGTTCATGCTACAACATGGATGAACCCTGAAATCATGATTTTAAGTGAAAAGACTCACTTCCAAAAGACCACATACAAGTATTGTATGAATCCACTTCTATTAATTCTGGAATAGGTGAATTCATAGTCAGAAAGTAAACTAACGGTAGCTGGGGCTGGAGGAAGGGAGGATGGGGTGTGACTATTGATGGTACAGTTTCTTTCTGAGGTGATTAAAGGAGTCTAGAATTAGACGAGATGGTTGCCCAACTCCAAATATTACAAAAACCCACTGAATTGTAACCTTTAAAAAGATGAATTATTTGGTAGGCAAATCATATCCCAATAAAGCTATTCATTTTTTATTTTGAAACAGTGTCTTGTTAAGTTAGGCATACTGGCCTTGAATTTGTGATCCTCCTGCCTGAGCTAGGAACATAGGTGTACACCACCATGCCTGGCTAAACTATTTTTTTTAAAGCAAAGAAATCAAAACACAAATTCAGAGGAGTGAGCATATCCTGGGTGAGCTAGATCAATGTACATTATTGATAAAAGTTAAATTTTTCTGTTGGGTGTGGCTTCATGAGTGTTTGCTATGTTACTGAAAAAGGCTATGGATGGATTTCTGGGAAAACAGAAATATCTGACTCATGGATTTGATGAGAACATTATCTAGGTACACACCTCAGTGGCTATACATCTTGGAAAAAGTAAAGAAAGTCTCGTTTCTTTGACAGGCTGTGATACTGACAAATACAAAATGGCAGAAATTCAAGGCAGGTAAACGTAGGCTAAGTAGGCAAACATGGTTAACCATTCCGTCTACCCACCAACCTCCCCAGCCCCCCTCAAAACAAGCAAAGGATGAGCTAAAACCCTTTCCTTTCCCAGCTCTCCCTCCCCAGTCTTCCTGGCCAGTCCTCACCAGTGTTTCCAGGACCCCAGCAGGTAAGACCTTGTCCTGAGCAGCAGCCCTGGGTGGACCCAAATGTGGTGGCCCCACTCACCTGCTCTCGCTCCTGCACCTCCGTCAGCATCACAATCGTGTGGCACTTCCACTCCCAGACCATCCTCCAGAAGTCCTCGACCGTGTGGGCCAAGGGGCCCTGGGTGGCAATGAAGTAGTCTTTCTGTCGGTAACCCTTCAGAAGGAGAGCAGAGGTTAAGGTCGGACTCTCTTTCCTCTGGTGCCACCACCTGCCATAGCGTTTAGGACAGCCCAAGGCCTGACGAGGGAAATGGCAATCTTCCACGCCTGAACCAAAGCCCAGCTGGCACACACGTGCACACACACATACCCCTGCCACTCACACCCAAGAAGCAGGCCAGGATGCTTGCTTTGGCTGGGGACACACACCTACACTTCCAGCAGCTGAGTGGCTGCTATAAACTGGTTACTGTGGCCATCTCGGCAGTACCCTTTGGCTTTGATTCTACTGGGCTCATGTGTACTACAGCTACATTCACACCGTGGTGATGCAAGAGTGTCTGGGTGTGAAGCCAGAGGAAGGGGCCTCAAATTCCAATTCCTCTGCAGGGACCCCACTGACATCTGGGGCCGTTTCCTCAACTACAAATGGGAACACTAACGTGCACTTGGCTGCAAAGTTCTCCCATGGCTGTTTTTTCTGTTAACTTCAGTGTGCAGAAAGACAGGCTGCCTCTTTGGCTTAAACAATTACGTTGCCTGTATGGGTACGAGTGACAGAAATCACAGCGGGGAGAGCCCACAGAAGCACTGGATGTATGAACCTGTGTAACAGATGCTAAAAGCAGAGAGAAAAAATATCCAATTACTTGGAAAGAGTCTCTATCCTATTTCCAAAGCTCATTATTTACTTATTTTTTTAAAGCAAGTGATTCTGCTAATGAAATAGTCACTGGCAATGTGTCAATTTTTTTGTCATATTAATAAACTAATAAAAGTATGTGGTCCGATAGGAAGGAGACGCACATTGTGCAAAGCACAGTCAAGGCCACGGTACATACGTCTATGAAAGATGCGTTGATGTAGTCTGTGTACTCTTGACCCCTTTTCATGGAAAGGATCACTCGGTTGAAGTCATCTGCAAAGTGGCATTTCCTAAAGTTAGCATAGACACAATCCTGCCATGCAAAATGTTCTTTCAGTGGTGCTGGGGATGGCACCAGGACCTCATGTGCACTAGGCAAGTGCTGCCCTATTGAGCTATACCTCCAGCCCTCCTGCCTTGCAAACTTTAACCTTGCTCCAATTTCCAAAATATAAAGCCTAGCAATAAAATCAGGTAATGCTAACTCTTCCAGAAGTTTATGTTATAGGCTAATAAAATGGCTCAGGAAAGATTTTTTGTTACAATCCAGTTATGGTTTTTACTTATCATTTAAAAACACTGCATTTAAGGAATAAAAGGAGTATGACCCACAGCAGCTGGATCTGTAGGCCTGAGGACAACATGGCCCCAGAGAATCCAGGGTCTGAGGCTGGGGAAGTTTGCCCAGACTGTCTGCTCCCCATGGCACAGGAGAGCGTGGCGAGAGCAAGCCAGCACGCAGCCACTTTAGCATGGGAAGGATCTGCTGAGCCCATCAAGGACACTTCTTCCACAGCATGGCTCAGCCTCTTGTGCTTGAGCTGGGTGCTCTCCCAGTGCCTCCTTGGTTCACTTTTTGTGCACTTTTCTCTTTTCCCTGCCTCCTTGCTGGCCTTTGCCCCTTCACTCATGACCTCAGTGGCAGGCCAGAGTCCCGCCCCACTTCAGCCTACGTCTTGCCCGCTCTGAGGCATAAGCCTTTTCTTAGAAGGTTCGACTGAGTTCACTTCAGGTCTGACTTAACTTCTCGCTCCTGCATGGCCTCAGCCACGTCACTCACTGTCTCCTCTGTGTAAGGGGACACTGAATGAGTCACAGGATTAGGTACCAGGTCACGCCTGAGGCAAATCTTCAGGCAAATCTTCAGGCGTCTGCGGAGCCCTCCCAGCAGTCTACTCTAGTGCCCCTCCCTGACTCTGAGCGTCACCCCAGCCTGCCCGCCTGAGGTCCGTGTGGGGCTGGCTGGGTCACTCGAGGTGCCCCGAGCAGCACTTCTTTTCCTGATGTCCACCCAGGAGCCCAGAGTTGGGCCCCGAGGGCGTTTGCTCCTAACCCTGCTTTCCAGGGGACAGTGAGTCCTCAGCGTCTGAAGCCAGTGGGCCCCAGCCCTGCCCGGCCGTGCACGAGGGGCGCAGACCCCCGCCAGCGCGGTCTTACACGGGATGATCTGGATGACCCTGGCCTTCTTCATGTTGGCCGGCAAGTTGCCCGTCCTCATGTTCTCCTTCATGATCCGGACGTTGGTCAGTTTCTGCAGGTGAGAAGAGCACAGTGAAGCGATCAAAACTCTGAAGCCCCCGAACCAAACACTTGGCGATGTACCAGCCCTACTGGCAGGGCCCTGTTCTAAGGGGGCATGTGCTGGGCATGGTTGGCACGCGCCTGTAATCCCAGCACGCTGGGAGCCCAAGGCAGGAGGATCACAAGTTCGAGCCCAGCTTGAGCAACTTAGTGACTTAGTGAGACACTGTCTGAAAATAAAAAGTAAAAAAGAGGAATGTAGCTAAGTGTGAAGGCCCTGGGTTCAATCCCCAGCGCACACACACACACACACACACACACACACACACACGTCTCTGTCACATGAAGCTGCCTCAGGACTAGGAAATGAATGGTGCCTGTGCTCACTTGCCTCCAATCCCCGATTATTCTGCCCCCAAAAGTCACATTCTCCGCTTTTCTGAGGTCAGTAAAGAGGGTGAGTGGTTGAAAGAGGCTCCATTTAAACAGTTGCTCTTTCTCCTTTCTTCTGGTCACCCACCAGGGCACAGAGGCAGCCTTGGCTGTCACTCACCCTGAACTCCTCCTCCAGCCCGATCTTGTTGAAGTGGGTGGTGGTCCCGTGCAGGCTCTGCAGGTGCCTCTCCAGGGAGGACACATCCAGCTCCGTGTCCCCATAGAGGTAGTACTCCAGTAAGGCTTGGTAGATGAACGTGTACTGCACCTGCGCAACGCAAGGCACCCCACCTTCGACTCTGCCCTGGTCCGGCAGGGCTACTCTCTTCTTTTTGCCAGTGGAAGGAAGGTTAAGGGCAAAAGTCAGGTCAATGGCTATGTGCATTGGCCGCTTAGGCTCTCCGGTAAAGATGGTAGCAGCTGGTGTTTATTGAGGACGCCTGCCACCATCCCGGGGATAGTATCATCACCCCACAGCATATGACAATTTGGGATGAAGGTGAACATTCCCTGAGGGTCCCTGGGGAGGAAGGGACAGAGTGGGAGGGAAGCCAGGTCTGATGCTAGACTTCCGCTGTTCATGGCCCATGGACCTGCCTATCAAAACCAGGACCCAGGCTGTGGGGATGGGCTGAATCCCACGCGCCTGGGTTTCCTTGTGAAGTTTAGACTAGGGTTGGAGCAGGCATCACTCACATCCGTTTGAACCATCTGAGGGCGCTGATTGCGGATTCGTGACACGAATTCGAAGACGTCCACCTTCTGCTCTGAGTGTATCATGTCCATCATGGCATCGATTACGATGAAGGTGCCTGTTCGGCCTACACCCGCACTTTGGGAAAGAAGACAGATGTCGCTCGGTGAGTTGTGATCCCCCGAAGCAAGTGACAGAGGCTGGGAAGATCCCTGAAAGCCAGATCAAAGGACCTAGCCTTCCTCACCTGTTACTCAATGCAACTTTACTATGGAGAACAAGAAGCAAGTCGAGGTAAGGCCACCAGAGGGTGCTGCAATACCAGTAAATGGTCTCAGACTCCAGAAGAGCTTGAGAGGAAGAATTGTGTGAGGCTATAAGGATAATTTTTTCTCCACTACCAAACATTTTCTTCCTCCTCTCACTGGTGTAACTGTGTGCTGCCAAAGGTGAGTGGCCTTGATGGATCCCCTGGGAGTTGAGAGACCCAAAGAGTCCCTGGCAAAGCCAAGTGGACCTGCCCAGAGCTCTGCTCCCACCATTGAGCCGGGCCCTTCTGCTCTGGTCAGTTTTACTTTGGGGTTCTTCCTCAGATCCTGCTGAGAGGGCGCTCTGCTACTACCGTGTGTGCTGCAGGGAGGCTCTGGACCTCCCTCTGGCTTTGCCTCCCCACCCCAGGAAACACATGTTTGTGTCCACTTTGCCCATCTATATGAATCCCCACTTCAGTATCTCTCCACTGGCCGTTCTCCCACTGGGTCTGTCCCCCGGCTCCTGCCCCCTCCCACACATACCTGCAGTGGACTATGATGGGGCCAGCATGCGAGGGGTTGAGGGCTCGCACTTTCTTCAAGAACTTCAGCATCCCGATGGGGGTGAAAGGCACTCCGAAGTCAGGCCAGCTGGTGAAGTGCAGCTGCGAGACGAGCCGTGGGGCCTTGCAGCCATCAGGAAGCTGCTGCAGGGGACACAGAGTGACATGAGGGGGCACACAGGATGGGTCCTCACCCCTGCCCATTTTGAGGATCCCTGGGGCTCTTATGTGCCAGTCAGGCTGTGGTACTGGGGGCTTATGTAGGGATCAGTTTCTGTCCATGTGCAGGATGTCTGAGACAGAGTCCTTTGGTCTCCACCCTGGATCTGGATGGGACACCACAGGCTCTTGCAGAGGGCACAGAGCAGGGCCACAGGAACCTGGCCATACTCAGGTCAGGCAGATCCCAAGTTGCTAGATGTCCTAAAGCAGGGACGCCACTTGTTAGGAGGGGCCCTGCCCTGCTCTGCCTGGACAGTTCCACTTCACTTCATGGTCCTAAGTGATTACCAACACCACATCCTTTCTCTCTGAGTATTTTAATTTGGGGAGAAAAGATGATAGGGTTTGCCTAGCACTGGAGTCCCCCGGCCTTCCCCCACAGCCTCTCTCAGCTTTCACCACCCAGAGCCCATGAGTTTGCTCACCTGCCCCATACCTGGAAGGTTATCAACAGTGTATTTGGAAGTGTATTTGTGTGTATGTATGTATGTGTGTGCATGTAGGTGTATGGATGCGCATATATGTCTAAGAGAAAAATAATCAGGGGATAGTAATAATAATAAAAGTCACCCTTCTCCTATTTTTGGGTTTATGTGGTTTCTTTTCTCTTCTTTTTTTTTTTTTTTTTTTTTTTGTTGCTGTGGATCGAACTCAGGGCTTTGTGCTTGCAAGGCAAGCACTCTAACCACTGAGCTAAATCCCTACCCCTCCTCCTATTTTTTGCTGTGGCTTCTAGGAACCTTGCCTCATATTTTGCAATCTAATTACACCACTCTATCTCTGATTTCTGATAAAATGACCTTCTGTTTTTACCATGGTTTCAAAATATCTTTTAAATCTCCATCTCATCCGTCTTGTTTATGGGCGTTTTTGTTGAAATCTACCTTAAGTCCTTTCATGAGGAACTAGCAGGAAATAAGTGTGAAAAATAATGAGGAGGTTTCAGATATAATTTCAAAACTATTAAAAAATGCTGCCTCAGAATTCTACCTTGCAAAGTGACATTGTGCTCCTGAGGGGGACCTGTCCCCTGTCCCCACTGTCCCGTTCCCCCCAGGGAGGCCCAGAGCAGTGCCTGGGAGCAGCACGCATCAGGCAGACTCAGGTTCTGGGTCACCCTGTCCCAGCTCGGCCACATGCTCCAGCCACTGCCCAGCTCTTCATACTATAAAGCGTAGAAATGTCTGTGCCCGACCTTGTGTCCTCAAAGATGGTCCCAGAAAGTCACCAGTGCAAAATGCTTACGGGCTGTATGCAGAACTTCCGGACGGTGTAGTCTACCAGCACCACACAGTCTTCCACACATACCCGGATATTTCCGTAGGTCCAGCATCCCTGGTCGGGCCAGTACTGATAGCACTTTTCCTGCACAGAACAATTTATGGGCACAAATTCATCTGTGAGTGTGCTTCTTGCCTGCCCTCTGCCTCGTACCCCACCCCCCACCATCCAGTAGAGTCAACAGCTCCCCAAATTAGGGCAGTATATGGACAAGCACATCTGCTTTATAGAGAGAGAAAGTGAGGTGACACAGATGGTTAACGGTGGCAGTGACTAGGACCGGGCTTTCTGATTTTGACCCAGTGATGTCTTATTTGTTTGCTCACACACCTTACTGAACTGGCCATGCTGACCCTGTTCCCTTCCGAGCCCAGGACCTTAACCTGGAGTAACCTCCAGGCTGGAATGTGGTTCGCTCACACTCCCTTTGCCGGACATTTCCTGTGGGACTCGGCACTATTTCTTCCTGCTCCCTTCCTAAGGACCCCTGACCACAGCGCCTCCAGGCTCCTGTTCAAGAGCAGCCCGAGTCAAGCTAGTGAGCCCTGCCCTCCTCTGACAAGAAAGAGGTTGAGGGAGGAGTCTGAAGATGGTACTTTGTCAGAGAGAGGCCATGTCTTTACCTTCCCACCACCTGAAATGGGTTTTGTCTTTGCCCTTTCATTTTCTGGCGCCCCAGCCCTTAACTAATAGTCATCTGTCAGCATGGAACACATAAATGAGGGTGGATCCTCTCAAGGGGGACAAGATCTGCTTAATGTTCCCTCTGGGAATCTCCAGGGTTTCAGAAACCTTCCAGAATCCAACAGTTGGTCTTGGAAATGGCCCCGGAGTGGCACAGTTAACCAGTCAGGTTCCCAAGATCCAGAATCTTATAAAGCAAAAAGTGCCTGGTATTTGCCAGAGACCTACAGCTTTGTATTAGGACATTCATGTGACCAAGTACTCCCTTATGTCTTGGCTCCGGCTGGCCTGCTGTTCATGAGGTGTCTCTGAACCAGTCAGAGGACACCCGGAAGTCTTGGTTTGGGTGAGTCTGGGCCTCACGAGGACCCTGGAAGCACTCTGCAGTTCTTGCCCTGAAAGGCTCTGGCAGGCGTGAGCTCTATGTCTCAGGGCCCAGTGGGCTCCATGTGGCTGTCCTTGCCCCTCCCCCGTCGCATCACAAGGTGCCAGCTGTGTTTCACAATGTGCTATCCAGGATGTGGACACCAAGGAGACCACGACTGAAGTGTAAGCAATGAACAAAAGAGGAACTCTCTTGAGAAATGAGTTCATATGAAATGGTGGAAGCCGAGAGGCCCCTCAGGCTGCACTGAGTCATGAGAATGGAAAATCACAGTAGGAGGTGATGGAAGAAAAGCAGAGAGAAATGCCATGTAATGTGGCAACAGCATCCTGGGGGACAGGCAGGCGTCCCCAGGCCCATGGCTGCTGCACTAGTCTCATGCTTCATGTTTGGAGGAGTTGCCCCTGGGAAGCTTGGTCTCTGCGAGCCATCTGTCCCAGGGATGCCGAGGGCCCTGGCAGGGGGCTGGCCTGCCCCTACAGTGTGGCCTTCCT
This sequence comes from Hystrix cristata, assembly GCA_004026905.1. Taxonomy (NCBI): domain Eukaryota; kingdom Metazoa; phylum Chordata; class Mammalia; order Rodentia; family Hystricidae; genus Hystrix; species Hystrix cristata. The sequence continues at coordinate 27,664 of PVJO010013098.1, forward strand.
CCTCCCAGCACTCCAGCAAAGGAAGCGTTATATGTCCTGCGCCCAAGAATCCCCCGCTTCCTTCCTGTCACTCTTTCCACAACAAGGGCATGAGTCATACAGGGACAAGTTGTGACCCTCCCTGGTCCTGTCCCTCAATAACAAAGACTCCATCCTTCACCAACCAGAAGACCAGAATCAGTGACTGGAGACTTTTCCCGTGCTTTTTGGCACAGAAGCCCTTAGTCAGGTGGCAGTAGGGGATGAAGTGCTTTGAGCCCACCCCTCCTGTGGCCTCCCTAGGACCTGGCACTTCCATCTGCAAACTGTACCCCAGAGCCCTCAGCACCCCTGGGCACTGCTGAGTCCAGGCAAGTACCTCCTATGCCCTAGAGACCCAGGCAGGGGCTGGGTAAGACAGCCATCTCTTGCCAAGTGGGACCTTCATGCTAGAACATGCTCAAAGCAGTCTCCCAACTCGATCTCCCCGCCCAAAGAAGCTTCCCCTCGAGCTCCCAATTCTTTTTTTTGGAGAACACTCACACTACTGACATCAGATCCTGCTTATTGCTCCAAGCCTCCAAGACCTCCGACTGCCCCTCCTTCTCAGCCCTGCATCGGGACACTTGTCCCGCACCTGGAACAGAGCTGGCCCAGTACGGCAGATGCTAACGAGGAGTTGTTCCATGAGGAACGGAAGCAGTTCAACTTGTCTTCTTTGTCGATGTTTCCAATTCAGATAATGTACACACGTTCCTTCAATATTTTTGTTTTCAAGTGCACCGCTCTAGTCCAGATGATAAATATGTGGTCATGTTCGTTCATAGTCTGAGGCCCACTATGCTCTATGCCTAGCACATTAAAAATCTCAATTCTGAAATCCTCGGCTCCTCCCACAGTGGGAGAGGCATGGCTGACTGGGACAGGGTAGCTCCGGACTGCAAGATACCAGGAGCACTGAGAATTTATTTTAAGGTACAAGTGCTGTGAAGTGCTGTGTACTTTTTTTCCCTGCACCACTAGAAGGAAGGGAAATAGGCAAAGGAAGTGGTCAGAACCCTCCGGCTAAGCAGCAGCCTGAGGCAAGGGCCTCCCGGGGAGGTGGAGGAAGGACTCACCTCTTTTCTCTCTTTCAGGTTTGTCAACATGACGATGGTGGCAGACTTCTGCTCCCAAATCATTCTCCAGAAGTCATTGACAGTCTCCTGTTTCGGGCCTATTTATAGAGCAGAGTCCCGAGGTCAAAGGCACGAGAAGTCTCAAAAGATCGAGCCCGTTCGGGCCCAAGGAGCTTCTCACTCCCCGAGGCCCAAGCCTGGGCTGTGGGGCAGCTCAGCCTCTGAGATCCCACAGCTAGCAGAGGCCTGCGCCTCCCATGCCTGGCCTGCACACTGACCCGCCCCGCAGGAGGCCAGCTAATCACCTGGGCCGAGTCTAGATGGCTATATTCATGGGCAAAAGGGAGTATTCAGACAAGCTCCAGATCTAACACTGGTGTCAAAGTGGCTTGTTTATGTCTCAGAGTAGCCTGGCTCAGCAGACCAGAACTGCTGAATCAGGTGTGTGTGCATGCGTGTGTGCGTGCGTGCGTATGTGTGTGAGAGAGACAGAGAGACCATAGGCTGATGACTCAACTTCCATTTCAAACCCCCTTTCCTTTGTCAAAATATTGCTCTCTCATCATAGTGCTATCCAGTAAAATGTGACCTGAAGTCCCTGGGGGAAAGAATCTGAGTAAAAGTTAGAGTGTCACTACAAGAAATTCCTTTGCCCTTTGACCACTTCCTGTTCCAGTGTAGATATAATGTCTGGAGTTGCAGCAGCCATTTTGAGATCTTGAGGCTGACAGCTCCATGCTAAGGAGGATGGAGCAGGAGGAAATCTCTCTCCTTTGAACTACAGTCCCTGCCTTTGTCTGCCTTCCCCTGCATGTCTACTTGCAACCAAAAATATGCTTTTATTTCTTCATTTCAGTCAACATTTGTCATGTTTTCTCACATTTATAGCAGGGCATATTCCTGCTGTCTTCTGCATCTGCATGTGTACGTGGTTCTTCTCTATGTCTCAGAGACCCTGGATATGTAACAAACTCTCCAGGAGATGTTGATAGACAACGAATTTTGGGACTTGTTTATAGACTTCTGGCCGAGGAGGAAGAAGTAGGGGAGACTCAGATTTAGTGCTGCTGCTGACTAGACACACACAGCACAAGTTCCCAGGGAAGGAGCCGCTGGCCCAGTGGAGCAGCGTGCTGCCTTGAGAACTGCGTGCGAAGTTAAGGATGTAGCCGCATGGCCGAAGCGTCTTGGCTGCTCAGCCCCTGCCCCCCAAATCTGAGAGCCACATAGAGCTCCACCAGCGGAGAGAAAGTCAAGGTTATCTAGTGATGAATGCAAACATCGAGGTGCCGGAACACACCTGGCTGACCAGCGCGCACCCTCAATGTAAATCAGGCAGGTGTGGAAACAGATGTGTGGGCGTTTGCCTGCACACATGCACCAGCTCATGGATCTCTAGGGTGCGTTAGAATAAATGTGGCAGAACACGCACACATATAGAAACTGATACAAAATCCCAGCGTTGTTATCAGATAGATATTCACATTACAATGTTCAGAAAGTAACTTAATAAAAAACATACCTTGAGCTGCTATGAATTTATTCTTCTCTTTGTAACCCTAGAAAAATAAAACCAGATTTATAATTATTCAGAATTCACTCTGATGAAAGGCTCTTTTGTTGTTAGGAAAGGCGTATATACTCACCATAGAGTATTCGGAAGACAGGAAGAAAATGAGAAGGAAAGAAAACTCACTAGTAATTTCAGAAATAAATGCTATTTTCACATATACCCTCTCTAAGGTGTTTTTTTTTCCTGTGAACTCCCCTCTCCACGTTCACACAAGCAGGTGCACAAACATCTATATGCTTTTAATTGGGTTAATATGTAGAAGTCCTTTATGTCCTTGCATTTTAAAAGAGAATTTATAATTTATATTAAATGATCTTCTAAAGATCAATTAAAATGATTTCTTTATAATCCATGGCATATGGTTTTACCACAATTTATTTAACAAGTCACAATTTACTGAACTGCTTCTAGTCTGTCCGTAATACAGTGGTGTCTCGGTTCACAAACTCAATTCTCTCTGTGATTCTGTTCACAAACCAGACTGAACAAGAACTGAACCAAATTTCCCATTAAGGTCAACACTGGACCTACACACTGAATTTGATTCACTTGTCATTCAACTTGGTTTGCAACCAGAATCGTGGAAAGAATCAAGTTGGTGAACTGAGGTACCATTGTATGGTGAATATGCTTTGTTAGCTCTGTATTTATCTCTGTTATCTTTGACTTCTTGCAAACAGATTCTTTGACACAGATGCCAGATGGGAAAGTGTGGGTAGCTCTCGGGGCTATGGGTGGCCAAACTTCCACAAAGGGTGGTGACAATGCACACTCTGGCACTGGGGAGGAAATTGCCCCTGGTCATGATTTGGAGTCGGCCCCCAAATGTCCAGTGGGTGCTTTTGTGCTGGGCCAGTGGAACAGGGAAATGGCCAACTTACATCTATGTAGGAAGCATTGATGTAGTCTGAGCAGGGCATTCCATCCACTTGGTTCAAGATCACCCTAGAATGATCGTCTAGAAAAGATCAGACAAACCCATGATGTTAGAAGGACTCACTGGTGCCGTATATTTTTTTCATCTAAAGTACAAACCATTAGAAAGGATGTAATCAGCTCTCCACAGCAGTCATGGGTAGAAGAGACATCTTCCTAAATGTTGCAAAGGGGGCTGTTGCTGCCCTGAGGCGGGGATGCATGTGCTCCATTGGTCCTGCACTGGACCTCAGCGATGGAATGACAGTGTCCAGGACATGGTCTGCCAAACGACCACACAGACCCAGAGCAGCAGAGTGCTGGGTGCCCTATGGTGTGGCGACCATGTTTTCTGAATCCCACACTGGGCCCCAACACTGAGCAGTGTAGGTGTACTCAGGAGAGCCTAGGGCGAAGGGCCAGCCCACTCTCCCAGGCTTTCTGGGACAAGTGGATGTCAGGGGTGCCTTGGGGACTGTTAGTTCCAGTCCCACTCTTCACTGTCTGCCCCAGGGCCAGAAGCAAGCAGGGCTCACACAGACCTGAACTGGGCATGCTGGCCTTCCCTCAGGAGGTGACAGCCAGCTGCACAGGAAGCTCACCCGAGTGGGAGGTCTACTGGAGGTGCTCTGTGTGTGTGTGCACGTGCACACACATATGAACATGTACACATGTTCTCTATGTGCAGTATGTGTTGTGCTGTGAATATTTTATGTACACAGTGTATTTGTGGTATATGTATGTGTGTGCTGTGTATGTGTTATATATGTGTCTTGTGTTGTATATGGTGCCGTGTGTGTGTGCAGTGTGTATAGTGCGGTAGTGTCGTGTGGTATGGTGTATGTGTGGTTATGTTGTGTGTACTGTATGTTCTCTATGTGGTATATGTGCTCTGTGTGGTATATGTGTTTTGTGAGTGTGTTAAGTGTGTGTATGTGTGTTGTGCGTATGACATTCTGTGAGTGGGTTGTGTGTAGTGTGGTGTATGGTGTGGTATATGTGTGCCTCTCAGGGCGGCTTCGATCTCCTGGAGGTCCATCACAATTTTTGCAGGCTGCTGTTAGCTCTGGCTTCGTGGGCATTTGATCCATACAAAATTTTAAATGTTGTTTCTACCACCACGATAGTGATTAGTGAAATGATAACTGATCATGCATTTTTTTTTTCTGATTTTAAGAAATTAAGAACATTTTCACGTCCCTGAAGGCACCACTGGCTGCAGGGCCCCTTCTGGTAGGGCAGCAAAGCTGGCTGTCTTCCTGGGCTGCCAGACTTAGTGGGCCCAGGGCGAGGCTGCTTCAAGCATGTTTAGAGCTCGGAGCACAGTGGGCGCTTCGTGCCTACTGCCTGGGTCATTGTGATTAAGTCTACATCCTTGTCCTGCTCTCTCCCTCCGTGGCCCTCCTTTCAGAGGATGCTGTGTCTATGAGTGGTGGTCAGCCACACCTCCAGCGCACCCTGCTTGTCTCACTTTTAGCTGGAAAGCTGCTAGCCGGGCGACAGGCTGGTGGCCTTGGGCTCTCAGGTCTGTGTTTCACTGCTGAGTCAGATCTGCCCTGCTGCTGGCAGAAGAGAGGCCAGCAAAGCTCTTGGGACAGTCACGGCAAACATGGGGTGGGCAGGGCATCAAACCCAAAACCTACAACCACACAGATTTCACCTCAAGACACTCCTGCTAAGGGCTGACCACCTGAAGGCAGAAATAGCACTGGCCGATCACACATAACACTAGTTGAAAATAATTTGGGATGGCTTATACGCTAAGGACAGCCATGGAAACACGAAAGGTAAAAAATAGCCTTCTGGTTACATTTATAAGCTTGTAGTTTCTAAGAGCTTCCTGTTTTCTCATTCTAAAAACTCATACTTCACTTTCAAAGCATCATTTCCTAAAATTATCGACTGTTGGTATTTTTCCAGAAAAAAGTACTGTGGGCCATGGAACCTTTCCACAAGAACAAGTTCAGCCTCTAGGTCCATCCTCAGAGCTCCCTGTCTGCTCCCGACTTGGGGAAGATGGCAAAGGCAGGGGCAGCCATGGCAGTGGGGGGCGGGTTGCCTCGCTCACTTCCCCTGCAGACCTTAATCCTCAATCCGAGCAAGAGCAGGGCTCTCTGAGCTCGGCCCTGGGGGCCCTAAGGATCCTTGTCTGTTGTCCCAAGGTCCAACTGACAGTTCCGCCCCCAGGAGGGGCACCAATGGCGTCTCTGACTAGCTGCTCAACTTGGTTAGACAGGCGTTTCCCTCAACCAGATGCCACTGGTTGGTCCTCACCAGGGCACGTTGTCCCCATGCCACTGTGATCCAACGTCCCACCTATGTGAAGCACACTGTGTCCCCTGGACAGCTGCCAGCGCCCCTGAGGACCTGTGGGGTGGCCCTTGTGGGTACGGAGGGGCTGGGGTAGGATCCTCACCCTGAGGCGGGGTCAACAGAGAATTTAGGGAAGTTGAACAGAAACCCACTACACTTACTCTCCGGGAGAAGGCTGGGCAAGTGTTCTACCTCTGAAATACTCTTAGTGAACAATGTAATTATTACTTTTAAGGGAATATGGGCTTAGTGATTGAGAAGTACAGGTTAGCAACCTAGGAAGGTGCTCAGTGCTGAGTAGGTCTGCAACACACATGGGTAAATGAAGGCATAAAATAAATGGATCAAATAAGACAATTAATTAAATTGGAAACTGACACTAATCTCTAATGACCCGGTTTTTATTTGATACAAATCACTTTTAATGAGCTCTGACCTCCTGCTGCCATGATCTTCCCATCCTGCGAGCTACGTAAGTGCCTCGCCTCCCCTTTTCCTCCGGATCCTGCAGCCAGTCCCTGCAGGAGATCCTCTGGACGGGTCTCACTGTGGGTCCAGACTCTCTCCCGGGCCAGCCCTCCCTCACAGCTTAGGTTCACGACCACCACGTGACCTCCTGACCCCGGTCCCCTGGGACTAACCCTACAAATGAAAGACTATTTGATTAATTTCTCCAGTTTCACTTGGATCATTGTGCTCTGTAAGAGCCATAAGTAAACTGGACACATGCAGAATGGTAAAGTGTAATTTCCAGAAAGTGCTGAAGATCCCCACACCATAGATTGGACAGACCATAGCTTCTTGTATGGACGGAGCAAATGCATACAATTCTTCAAAATGCAACTAGAAGCAACAAGCTAGAGCCCACTGTAGGCTAGCATTCTGATCCCAGGAGGCACTGCCTGAAAGGGGCGGTTCTTTGGAGCAGGTGGAGGTTTGGGGTCAGGTTCAGAGCCCTTCGAGGCTGCTACTTTGCTACCACAAAGGGCAAAGCCGTCTGCGGATTGCGAACTGCCAGGCTAACTTTTACAAAGGTGACTGGGAACCTACAGGGTTCGTCCTGGGATTGGGCAGGCTGTGAAAGCCACCCCAGAGGCACGGCCCTCCAGCTGCGGCAGGTCACAAGACGGCCTAGCACACAACCGTATGTACTCTAGTTCTGACACCTTGGCACCCACACTACCTAACCCACACCCACCATTTGCTGCTGGAGTTAAAATTGGATTGACTCTAAGCCTTCCCACAAAGGTGCCAAACCTGTATAGGTTTCTCATTTTGTTATTTTTGTTCTTGGTCCCAGAACCCAGAGGATGCCAAGAGTCCTGGGTCCAAAGGAGAGGAGCTGCCTGGCAGGTCTCAACACCGGCTGAATCTGGTAGGAGGGCCCCTACCTCTGATGGGCACAACTGTGAGGCAGCGCCCTGCCCTGCTTGACCCGGGAAGCCCAGGCCTCAACAGCAAGCACTGGCTAGAATGTGAGCAGAAAAGGTGCCCACACCCTGTGAGGGAGCCAGGTTCCCAGGGACAGCTTTGAAGTCCCTGGTGCGACGTTGAGCAGTTCAGCAGACACAAGGGCCCTGATCACTGAGCACCAGCCAGACAGTCATGGGAGAGCTGCAAGGTAATATTGAGTTTAGTCCAAATGTCACTGATCATGCAAAAAGAAAAGTAAGATCTTACTGGGAAGGATGTTGGGGTATCTGTTTTTTTCTCTGTTTTCTTCTTTATTTGCTAGTTCAAAAGTTCCTTGTATGTGTCCAGATGGCAACGACTGGAAAAAGAATGTAGAGTTAGCACTAAATGCAATGAGTCTGACCACTGTGCTCCCATCAACTTCTCCCTGAGCACAGGAAGTGAAACACGTCTCAGAGTCAACTACTTTCTGTTCATCATGTATCTCTGCCTCAGACCCTGTACCAGGCATGGAGTAGAAGCTGAATGAGACACAGACTCTGGCTTCCATAGGGTCTCCTGTCTAGTGGGACTAACAGAGGAGGGGTTGAAATGATCATCCTGCGGCCCCTGGGCTACACTAAGACCGGCTCACACATTCCACAATACCCCAGGCACCACAGAGCTCTGCCCTAGGAGACAGGAGCAAGAAAGTCTGAGAAAGGGGTGCTGCAATTTTAGGGAGGAGCTGAGGATGAGGAGAATGACCTTGGGAAGTGACCTTGGACATGGGACTAACTTCATGCGGCAAACTTTCCTCAGAACTCAAAGTTCTCTCTATGTACCAGCTGTATCAGGGCCCGGAAGCTGGTCAGAAACGCGGACTCTCGGGGATCCTCCCAAACCTGTCTGCATCAGCCCCTGCATCAGCAAGTTTCCCAGGGATTCAGTGCTCTCGTTGCTCCCGACCCACCACCTTAACAACCCTTGTTGCCTGTTGTCCCAGATGAAGAACTGGAGAGGTGAAATAATACTTCATGTGCTAGAACATTAAAACTGATCATTGGCAGACTTGGGACACCCGTTAGGTGTCTGGACTTCTAGTTCCTTCTACGACCTAGAGCCACCTGCCCTTGGTTCTTAGTTGGCTCTAGCCGTTCTGTTTGCTTGCTACTGGAACTTGTGCCTCATGTTGCCCATGGTAAGAGAGCATTTTGAACCTCAAATTATTTCTTTCAACATTAAACCTAACCACTGGCAAGACCCAGAGGCCACTGGGATCCAATAATAAGTGCTACTATTTACTGGGTATTTACAATGTGCCAGGCAGGTGAGAGGAGCTGGGTCATCTACTCTGACTTTCAAAATTCACCTATCGTCAGGTGACACTAGAATCACCCTTGTTTGCAGGGATGAGCAGTCTGAAACCCAAGATAAAGGAGTTGCAGATTTGTTGAGGGTCACTAGGCCAGTGAGCAGCAAACCCTCGGTGGGGGTCTGAGAGTCCAGAGCAGCAGGTGCTCCCTTCCTCAAGCCTGAGAAGAGGTGAGGGCTTTTGTGTAACTCCCTTCAGGTCCCAGGAAACTGGGGCCAGCCTCAGAGTGCAGCTCCAAGGATCTCAGATCTAAGTCACACTGCCCTGGGTTTGCCGACGCTTTGGGTCAGGGTCCCGAGTCTCCCTCTCCTGAGCAGAGGTACTCCAGTGGCAGACCCAGTCCCCTGGCAAGTGCACACAGTCAGGTGCTGTAGGCTGCACTCTTTGCTTTGCTTTCAGGCCCTGGCAGAGCCACTGCCGTGGGCCAGTGTGAATGGTCCAGCCTGCTAGTTTGGTGGGTATCTCAGCAAGGCTAACAGGCAGGTCTTGACCTTGTCCTACTCCCCTGACCTTCCCAGCTTCTTCATCAGAGCTATCTCAACACCACCCCTACACCTAGATGTTGAATTTGTGGTGACATCCCAGAGCCTTCTCTTTTTCTTCCCTCAAAAACATTTTGGACCCTAGCACTGGACATAAAAACCAGGCAGGATAACATAAGGGTACAGGATGCCACACCCTTGCCAAAACCCATGGAATGAGCAAACTTTAATTTTGATACTTTGTTGGTAGCAATGTATCAATAGTGGTTCACCAATCATAAGGAGAGCAGAGCAACAATGCAAGTTACTAACAAAAGAGGAAACTGATGCTATGCAGAGATGGGATATGTGAAGTCTGCAGTTTATGTGCAATTTCTCTGAATGCTTAAAAGTGCTCTTAAAAAATAAAGTACATTAAAAAATAATAAATTGAAAACTCTTCAAGAACCTCCCTGTCCCTTGGACGATAAGGTGGCCATGGTGTGAAGGGCAGGGCGTAGAAACGGGGAGACCAGGCTCTGACCCCTCCTAACTGTGTGGCCCTGGAAGTTGCATAAGGTATGGAGTGTGGAGATGGTGTGCTGCCCCTCGGCTCCTGGGTTCACAGTGGGCCACGCAGGGTGAGGAAGGCAGAGTACTCTGCGCACTGTACACTTGTAGCTGTGACCCAAGCACACAGAACAGCCACCTGAAGAGGCTGGATCCTGCGTGTTGTCCCACTGTCAGGAGGCTTGAGTGGCTCAGGGGAAATAAGGACATGCCCAGGGAAGGGTCTCTGGGACCTGGCTTAGGCCTGCAGTGCCTCTCCTGCACCCAGTTCTACAAGAGGCCCAATCTGCTCCAACCACTGCTAGGGGATGGTTCTGATCTGTTTTCCACACTGGGATCTTTTCCTGGTGACATCTCCTTTATACATTTCTATGACATTTGTTATTGGGTTGGTTTCAGGAACTCTGGAAGTGGGGGAGATCCTGTCCAGGGAGGGGGATTTTTCTTTGGCCAATGGCACTCATGTGCGGGGATTTAATCTGGGGCCTGGGAATAAACTTTACTAGAATAGTGATATACTACCTCTAGGTAGAGACTGCAGAAATCATCTTGACACTGTCTCGTTTACATGTGACCTGTCACCTTACTTTATTCACATGCTACCCCAGTCCTGTGGGGGTAGGGAATAGCTTCACAGATGAGGAAACAGAAGCAGATAGCAAATAAACAGTCAAGCCTTCTAGGTTGGGACAAATACTCAGCATTCACCCCACTGTGCTGATCCAGATACCAAGCCTCTCGTATCCTCAGCAAGATCACCTGAACTCTGGGTAGACCATACGCCAGTGTCCAGATGCAATAAAGCCAAGCGTTTGGAGATGCATCTGGGTCCCTTTCATAACTGGGGAAAGAAAAGTTCAGACGAGTGGGCAGGGAAAAAAAAGGGAGTGAGGGCTGAACTCAAGCATGTCCCTGGTGATGGGGCAAACGGGTAGCTGGCCCAGGGTTCCCAGGTCCCGCCAGCTTGACTCTGAGTCCAGGGTCTTCCTTGCACCACATTGCAGTCTGCCTATCACAGAACAAAGGGATGTGCAGCTGAGGGGCTGTGCAAAAGCAGGATGGGAGGGCGAGGTGTGTGAGGCATCTGCCCTAGGAGCAGAATGTAAAGAGGCAGCCCACAATTTCATGCATCAGGAGAATTAACATTCTAATACAGTTTCTAAAAATAATCTAACTTGTTGCACAGAATCCATTATGACCAACCTATCAAACTTTTAAATAATGGTAGAATCAGTAACTGTGATAAAAACCATATTGGAGTCCAGGGCAACATGAGAAACCCATCAGACTGACTAACTATGTCCTCATTTGTAACTGTGCTATTTTGTTCGCCGTAGGTTGCTTGCATTAGTTTCAATATTTTAAAATATTACATTAAAATATGATTTATTCTGACTACTGAGGTTTTCCATGAGGTCTTAAATTTTGTGCCCAGGGCAAGTGCCTCACCTGCCTCACCCCATGCTGCACCCTCTCCCAGGGTGTGGTCCTCACTTTTGTGGTGGCGACAGAGTCAACTGGTAGTGACTCAGAGCCCTCCTCAGCCACCCTGCACTCGGGGAAACCAAAGTTGAAGGGGAAATGGGACCAAAAGTGCGTGGGGAGTAGGGAAGCTTGATGCTGCAAATATGGAGAGTTATTTTGAAAATGGAGAATTAACTTCTCTTGTCAAGCTGAGAAATTGCAAAACAATACTGCATGGAGCTGGCTTTCAATATGACCTAATTTCTAAAAAAAAAAAAAAGAGAGGGAGAGGGAGGGAGGGAGAGAGGGTGGGGGAGACACATTTAGAAACAATAAAACAGAGGCACGAAAAAGGCAGATGAAGCTTGTGCTAAAAACTAAGCGAAGTACAGTTTAAGTGTGCCATCGCCTCCTGTGCCCTCACGGGCTGTTTCTGTGTGAAGTGACTGACCTGCAGCAGCACTCACATACCGTCTCTGAATGTTACGGTGGCACAAGCCTGAGTTGTGTATGAAACCCAGTGTCGTGAGCCAATTAAGACAGGCTCCCATCCCCACCTCCCCTTTGTAGATGGTGGAAGCAACTTGGAATCGGTTAAATGGTGTGCAGGGCCAGGGTGCAAGAGGCAGGGCCAGGACGAGGCTGCAATCCTGCTGAACACCCACCTCTCTCAGGCTCACCCTGCGGCACACAGTCATGTACGCAAGGATGAGGATATCTACAGCAAAATTCAGTACATGTGCTGGGATAAGCACTGAATAGCAAAGCCCACTTCTCTCTGTGTGTGTGTGTGTGTGTGTGTGTGTACGTACATGAACACTGGGGGAGGTGTCATTAATCATTTGCATATTTTGTCAAGAGTTAGAATCAGCTACATCTTGGAAACAGCCCATCAACAGCAGAATGGATAAAGAAAATGTGATCCTTTTATACAATGGAGTACTTCTCTGCCATAAAGAATGATAAGCTTGAGATATTCCTAGGTAAATGGATGCCTCTTGAGAACACACTCTTAAGTGAAATAAATTGGACACCCATGTTCAAATACCACATTGTTTCTCTGGTGTGAGAAACTGAAAGTGTAAATAAAGACTAAAATGTATTATATTGGGAAAGGGAAGAAAATGTCCAAATGGGAGAGGGAACAAGGGAGGGGGAACAGAACAGAGGACAAGAGAAATAAGAAATGGAAGGAAAAAATGGAAACAAAGCTTTTGTAGATAGGGAGAGAGGAGGGGGTGAGGGGAGGGGAACGGGAAGAAAAGAAGCAGCAAGATATATCATGTACAGGTACAAATCCCCTATGATGAATGTTACAACTATGTACATCTAAAATGTACCATTAAAAACTGTTGTATGTGTTAATGGGACTGTACTTTTCTTTAAAGATAGCAATATACAATAAAGATGACTTCATTGGGTGTATACATATACCAAAAAAAGAGTTAGAATCAGGGACTTGCTTCTACAGGGTCTACACCAGCTGGTTAAAGCTGCAGTGTGAGTGAGCAGCTGCCTGCGCTTGGGCTATGGAGGCAATTCACCCCGAACAGCAGAAGCAGGCTGAAAACAGTAAGACTCTCACTTCCACTTCCACACAGCACAGACATCAAAAGGCTGAGTTTGTGTCCCCTGAAAGGTGTCCCCTTGGCTGCCTGACTCATGCTGTGATGCTGGCTCAGGAAAGTGGCATTTCCTACTCCAGTGAGAAGCTCATGTTCTTAGAAGCCATGAAAGGATGGCCGGGGGCTCGTGGCTTTCACCCTGCGCTGGCTCACACTGAGGCCTTCCACGTGGTGGAGATAACAGTGCTCTCGCCAGAACTGATTTCCGAATGTGCCACTCTGAGTGTCTGAGCAGTCCAGGGCCCGCATGAGCCTCACACCCAACCATCTCACCTTATAAGGAGCAGCGAGAGCCAGCGAGGGGCACTGCACCAGGGACTAGGATTCCCTCCAAGTGTGGTACGGTGTCAACTGCTGAGGCCTTGGCGAATTTGACCCTAGACTGTCACTGTGTACCTTGCAGGCCCTAGCACAGGGCAAGAACGCAGGACTTGGGCACACTCACATTGAACTCTTCTCGGAACCGCTTGCAGTCGTCAGCCGAGCGCACTCGTATCTCTTCTTCCAGGTGCTCCACAGGGATGGGAAAGTACTTCTTGGGCCCTGATGGGGACCTGCTCAGCAGCATCACTCTCTGCTGCTCTGCGGGGTCAGAAGAAATGAGGTAGAGGCCACTTAGCTTATCCCAGTGGGTGAATCATGAGCCAGACTAACCTACAACATTCCTGAAGGAAGGCCCCGAGAGAGGGAAACCGTCTTCTCCATCACACAGCTTGGAGTGACCGGGGCCATGAGCAACTGAATCAAACGTCTGTCTCCTGACATAGGGCCTTGTCCTCTGCAAGCGAAGGCAGTGTCCTGCTCTCGCCCATCATAGACATGGCATCCCTCACCCTACCCACTCACTCACCCACCTGCCTGTCCTAACCCACACCCCCTGCTCCTTCCACAAAGGACAGGAGGTGGCTTCACACCTCAGCTCAAACCCCATAAACTGCAAGTAAGAGAAACCATTCTTGCAGTAGAGTGGGGGGAGCAGGAGGCAAGGGGCTGAGTGGACAAATTCCTTCCAAAGTTCAGAATGAGATGCAAGAAGAGTCAGGGGACTGGGCTTCTCTGTCTCAGGAACAAGATGATATTGACAAGGCAGGTAGCATAATTGGGCTCTCACTCTTGCAAAAGGGCCTGCCCCACCTGCAGAGGCAGCTGAGGCCCAGCCAAAATCTTTGCCTTGAGGCTCCTTCCCTCAAGAGACAGAGAGGTGGACAGAGAGCAGCTGGGCTTCTCTGCCTCTCACCGGCTGCTTCTCGATCCTCCCAAGCCTGCTGTGAGTTAGGCAGGAGGGCGGTGCTGGGGGCCACAGTATGGTCTAATAAGGGCTGTGGGTACTCCAAGAAGCTGTGTCTCAGCCCAGTACTCTGTGGCTGATACTCCTTTTATTATCTCGTGTTTATAGTCCGACAGTATGTGTGCTTCCCCAAACCACGGCACAGTTAGGTAGGAAGCTGTCGACAGGAAGTTGTAGTCACTGGTATGACCCAGTATTTTTTTTAAGCCTCTGCCTTATCCACCATTCTGTCATCTCAGTGTGTTGAAAGAAAAACAACAGGTCTTCACACAAGCCATTTATATTAGAGACTGTTCTTCAGATCGCGAAGTTGGAAATGCCACTGACTCTGATCTTCTGTAACTGGGAAGTGCTTTTGCAGAGCAATTTCCATCTTTTCAGCTTTATTCTAAGACAGTCCAGTTTTAGATGAGCATTTTAGATTATGAGCTTGTCTTACCACAGAATGATTTTAAAGACCTTATTGAAAAACATTATATATCAACACCTTGTGAAAAGGACAAGATATGAACAGTCTCTCCAAAAAAAAAAAGGCCACAAAATGAAACATCTCAGACATCCGTTTTACACAGGAGGAAAAAACAGTCTCTGAAGCAAACTTGGGTGATGCAGAAATTCTGTGGTTCTTAGTAAATGACAGTAAAATATCAGGTAGGGTGAGATGAGAGCTGCAAGACGGGAGGAACTTAAAACTTACTTTAAATGGTAAGGCAAGAAAACAACCCGGTGTCTGTTAAGAAAGACCCAGCCCCAGGAGGGTGCGCCTGTACCTTGCTCTTCCAAGATCCCGTTGGGCATCTTCTTGTCGTTGCTGCTGACCACGGCTTTCCTCTGCTTCCTGAACCTTAGAGGCACAAGACGCGTTAGGTCTCCGCACACCCAGACTTCCAGGGAGCCCTGAGCCTGGGTGCGGTGATACCCACCAGGTGAGCCGGGAAAAGCTCTTTCTGCTGCTCATAGCTGAGCTGTTCTCCGGCCTGCCTGGCCGACCGCGCCTTAGCCTCCCGGCCCCCACCCTGCAGCCTCCAGCATGCTCATTTCCTCATCTGAGCCAGTCGGGGCAAGGCAGCGCCCAGGGACACTCCTACCTGAAGAAGTAGGCGGCGAGGAGGAGCAAGAGGAGGAGGAGCAGCACAGGCAACAGCAGCCAGGTGAGCAGAGACTGGGAGGTGTCAGGGTCCGGAGGGCCTACAGGTGCGGGGGGACTGTCAGGACCAGGTAGGGGCAAAGCCCTGCCTCCTGTATCAGAACCCCACTTCCTAGTTTAGAAAGTCGTTCCATCATGGTGCCAATAAAGGCACCCTGATGTAGGAAAAGAGTGACATTTGTTGCTGTGGACATTGAGGAAGAACCCAGGACTGGCGATGGAGATGTAGCTTAGTAGGACGGAACTTGCCCGGCATGGCCAAGGCCCCAGGTTCCATCCCCAGCACCACAGTGGGGGAAAAGGAAAAAATAGCCAGGACGGAGGAGTGGGTGATGTGACTTGTCTGAGATCCCTGGTGGTGGCATTTGGGCTGAGATTCTGCTTCCCCACGTGGTGCCTGCTGCCTGCTGCCTGCTTCTCTGGGCCTCCCCATAAGGAGGAGGTGGGGAGGGCAGAGGTGCAGGCCCCACCACGCTGCTGTGCTGTCCCTGACTTGCCGGCTCGGCTGGGGCAGGAGTTCTGGGCACAGGAAAGCAGCCTGGTGAGACTGCTACGTGGTGACGCGACTTCCGGAGTTATGAGCTCCCAGTTCCACCATGTCATGTGTTAGGACTACGTGGCAAGCTGGCCTCCAGGCACCAGGTACCATCCTTACTATCCTTACTCTTTGTTCACTTTCGCGTCAAGCTTCTTCAATCAGAGAGAGAGACACACATGGACCTAGTGCTCCAGACTTGTGGCTCCCCAGGGCTGGCCCCAGCTCCATGTGCCCAGCTTCTGACAGCCACTGGCAACTTTGCTGCCACCTAAGACCCGTGCTCTCCCCAGACTGCCATGCTGCTTCCTTCTTACTGCAAAGTTCCTGCCCCAAGGACCACCATGGCCCTCCTCCAGGAAGCCTGCTTGCTCCTCTCTCTTAGCTCCAGAAGATGTTCAGGGCCCTTGGAAGGGGTCTCTTCAGCTCTGTCAGCTCCCCAGCACTTCACGCCCCCACACGTATTTTGAAGGCTGTGATACATGGCCAGGCGTTGAGGTCTGTACCAGTCTGGGTGTCTGGGAGCGTATTCCTGGTCCCTCACTTCTGACCCAAGCCTGCCACTGCCCACTGCGGAGCTTCCCAGCAGGAGTGGCCTTTGGCACCTTCCCCCACAGCCCACCAGGCAGAGCCTAGAGCAAACTCCAGCTCAGGCTGATGGAGCAGGCCAGACACTGAGAAGGGCTGCTCCAGTACCCCTGACTCGACTGTCCCTTCCCAGCCAAATGCAGTCAGGCAGGCAGGAAGCACAGGAGGACCCCTCCTCCCTTCCAGAGCACCCACTCTCTCCTCTCCTGGGGCGTTGCCGTGGTGAAACTCTCTACTTCTGCATTGCCCAGAGGTCAAGTTCTGTCTCAGCTTCTGTGTAGGTGGTGCCTAAACTGGCTAGTTTGTGGGATCCATTTGGCTGCAGAGAGGGGAGCACTAGAGCATTCCCTTACAAGGGGTGGCGGCTACTTAGCCAATAGGGCCCGGGGTGGGGGGTGGCCCTGACTACCTGTTCCTCCAAGGTTCCAAAAGAAGAAATCCACACACTTATGTGCATCTTCTCATTTTAAATATTAGTAATTAATCAAATTTAAATGAAATTTTGAAAAACAATGTAAGCAAGAAAAAGAAAACTCTGAAAGTGCTGGGCTGCTTTTCCCCTAGGGGGTAGGTAGTGAGGCATCCAAGAGCCAAATCGTGAGTCACATTCTGGTTTCATGTCACACTGATGTGGCTCGGGCTTGGAAGAGTGAAGGCTGGGTTGGGGGCAGCTCCAGGGTAGTGAGTGGGCAGTCTGGAGCAACCTCCTCCCCAGAGGGCTGGCTGGCTGACGTGTAAAGCCCATGTGCACATATACTCACACATTCATGCATTCGCACACCTACAAGTTGTGAAGGTGGGTGCATGTGTTTGCTTGCTTACACAGAATCTGGTCCTGGAAATGGGAAATCATGAGCTGGGGTGTGAGGTGGGACTTTCCACCATTGGTTCCACATACCTATCCTCCCAGACCAAGAACCACCTGCTGTGTGAGAAGACCCAAGGGAGGGGGGCATGGCTAGCCCTGAAGGAGATAGGTGTGAGACAGTCGTGGACTGCTCTGTCTCTGGGGGCTCCTGGGGAGAGGAAGGGTTTGGGTAAAGGGACGGGAGAAGGAAGGATAGAAGATGGGGCACAGAGTGAGAAGCTGTGCTCTGGGGTAGGGTGGAGGTGGCCTCTAGAGGACCCAGCTGTGGGTGGGAGTTTGGGACCAGCTTCCCAGGCAGATGACTCTGGTGGTCACAGTGTCTCCTCCCTCCCCTCATTCAGGTACAAGCAAAATAGGACAGAGGGCTCTTGCAAAATGTTCCAACTAGTACAAAGATAAAGAGTAAATGTCCAGGAGGCAACCTTTGCTTGAGTCTTGAGTCTTTCCTTGAGTGAAACTGAGTTAAAATCTTGGCGTATATCTTTCCTGACATTTTCTTTTATAAAGTTACATTCATAAATATGCAGCTTTGGAAAATAAATGGACTCCCTACTCTCCTTTCATCTCAGACTACAAGGATTGTAAGAAGTACCACTATTCTAGGAATGATTAAGGCAGAAAAACGAGATACGGATTATAATTGTGAAGAGCCACCAATTTTAAGACAGATCCCAATATAGCAGTGTTACATACGAACAAACAGATGAAACACGCTCTTGGATAGGGCCGCAGCTTGCCTTTCTCGTCCCGTCTTGGAAAGATTCCACATCAACATAAATGAGCTTCTAAATCCTGTGTGCAGGCTGCTTAGATCACCACGTTTTGGATAGATCCAGACACAAGGACAGTCAGGCTCTTTCCACCTTTTCCCCCTATTATCTACAATTTTGCAACTGTGTCTATATGATTTTTCTGTATCTGTCTAGTGTTTCTGTGGGAGACCCCCTAAAAGAACCATCCATGTCCAATGCAAACATATTAAATTTTTAATAGAAGTTGCCAAAAGTCCTTTGGAAAGTGTGTAACCTCTATGCTCACCCACACTGTGCAGTGGAGCCGGTTTCCCTGGGCTTCAGCCCTCTTTTTCATCTTCTCAAGCTGATAGCTATAAGCATAATGACACTTTAATTTGCATTTCTCTAGTTTCTAGAGAGTTTAGCATGTTGTCATGATTAGTGAAACATAATTAATCAGATACTTTACTTTGCCTGGTCATGTTCTTTACTGATTTTCTTACTGTGTTGTTTTGCATATTAATTTTTAGAAATTCTTCCTATAATGCAAGTAATAACGTTTTCTTACCTAATTAGCACATAGAGTATGTAGCTTTAATTCCCTGTATAAAAATGTATCACGATGAATGTTGAATTCATTTTGTTTAATGAACAAACGAAATGATTTCCTGTTATTTTGGCACATTGTGGCAATGTGTTAACATCTCAAATGACGCATCACACTTCTTTTAGGGGTTCAACAAAGCACTTCACACGGTCGGGGGCCCCACCTGCTCAAAGTTCTAGGCCCAAGGAGTCATCTGAACCTTGTAACCAGAGGCCTGTGCCACTCTTGTGCGTGCGACCAGCTGCTGTTGCTAAGTGTGCTGAGGCCCGGAAGAGGCTGAAGAGTAGGTTTCACGTTTGCTTCTGTGCTGGGTGCTGAGGTCACGTGACAGTTCTCACTTCCTGAAAGTAACACCTCCCTGACTGTGGCAGTGTTTGAAGCCACTAAACGTTGTTTTCAGAAAAACTGAAAAGCCCCAGGCATGGAAAACATTATCCTGCTGGAGAACTCGGTGTCGACTTTCAGGAGCACCCAAAGTGCTGGGCAGATCCTGCCCCACCTCAGGGGAACGGCCTCCGGATGTGCGCAGGTCCATCCTACCAGTCTCCCAGGTATGCCCAAATAGCCAGGTGAGAAGTCAGGAACTCAGGTTGAATCACAGAACATTCCTGTGGAGCTCAGGCCCCAGCCACTGGCACAGGGGCTCAGGGTCAGGAACGGTCCAGGCCACAGGACACTGCTGTTGACCTGTACCTGGAGACCAACTCGCAAAGAGGCCAGAGTGCTGCAGATGGCTAATGTGTGTTGGCAGCTCCTGGTGTTCCTTTTTAGTGACTTCAGGTGTGAGGAAGGTGACAGGAGGGGACTTGGAGCTGCTGTCCAAGCTAGGAGCTTGCAACAGCAGCACCGTGTAACTTCTTCCCTCCTCTGCCCACAGCCGATGGGGTGCCTTGGTAGGAAATCTTATAAAGTCCTTGAGTGTGGTGGGTCTTGAACCCTAGCCTGAGCAGTACCAATTTCTAATTGATTTTTCTAACAAACTTCTTCAGGAGGTTATTGATAATTTTGTTTTCCTTAATCCTTACAAGGACTAAGCAGCACACTTAACTTTATGTGTCCACTTGACTGGGCCATCGTTGTCCAGACATTCTGTCTAACATTTTTCTGGCTGCGTCTGTGAGGTTTCTTTGGATGAGGTTAAACTCTGAGCTTGTGGACTGAGCGAAAGAGAATGTCTCCCCCAGCTTGGGTGGGCCTCGCCCAATCAGGAGAAGATGTGACTAGCAGAAGATTCTCCTTCCGGACATTCTTTCCACCATGACAACTGCTCTCCCTGTTCTCACAGCAGTTGGCTGATTTTCGGAATTAGCCGGGGACACTGCCGCGTAGATTTGGGATGTACCAGCCTCCGTAACTACATGCGCTACTTCCTTATAATAAACAG
The DNA here is from genome assembly GCA_004026905.1 of Hystrix cristata. NCBI lineage: Eukaryota > Metazoa > Chordata > Mammalia > Rodentia > Hystricidae > Hystrix > Hystrix cristata. The sequence goes on from PVJO010013098.1 coordinate 47,600, forward strand.
ATATGTATTTATACCTTCTACTATATGTTGTAAATATAAAAATTTCAAGGCTGATAATAAACATACAATTACACATTTTTATCTCTATATATCCTCTTTTCTTTGGGGAACCTAGCAGAGCAAATTATGCTGACGGGAGAGACATAGGATTTGGTGTCCCCCAGTGTCGGGGAGTGGAATGGTAAGGGGACAGAGCAGGTGCCCGGGGCAGCACCGCACCAGGCCTTGTGACACAGAAGGAGGGACCAGCTCCTGATGCTTACAGGCGATGCTGCCACTGGGAGGTGCTGCAGCCACAGAGAGACCTACAAGCCTACCAGGAAGCATGAGGACTTCGCCCTGGGAATCCGTGTCAACTCCTCAGGGACGCTGAACTCACCCACTGGACTTAGGTTTCCCTGTGTCAGAGTCCTGACGCATTTCAGGGTGTGTTCAAGTGCACGTGTCTCTCTACTATTCAATGCCTTATTGCCACCACCTCACAAATGGGACACAGGGGCACAGAGAAATTCAGTGCTTGAGGTCACTCAGCCTGCAATTTGTGGGCAGAGAATTGTAACCCCAGGCAGTGTGATTGAGAGGAGTCACTCTTGTTGTTTCTTTTTCTTCTTCCTCTTCCTTTCTTCCCTTTAATTTTGCATAGTATTTATATATTTTATTGAGTTAAGATTTACATACTATGAAATACACCCATTTTAAGCACCTGAGCCAATGATTTTTAGTAAATTCACAGAGTGGTGTAACTCTCACCACAATCCACGTTAAGGCCATTTCACATACTATGAAATACACCCATTTTAAGCACCCGAGCCAATGATTTTTAGTAAATTCACAGAGTGGTGTAACTCTCACCACAATCCACGTTAAGGCCATTTCCATGTTCCCAGAGAGATCCCTCCTGCCTCCTGTGGTCACTTGTGTCCCAGACACTGCAGCAAGGGACTCACAAGCCACTTGCCCTTCGGTGTCTAATGTGTTCACCAGGCCTGTTCCTGTGGTTCCTGCATGCTGGCGTGCGTGGATCAGTGCTCTCTTTCTTTGGCTAGGCCAGTGCTCTGCCACTGAGTCACATGCACAGTCCTTTTTAACATTTTATTTTGAGACAGGGTCTCTATAAATTGTCCAGGCTGGCCTCAAATGTGTAATTTTTTTCTGTGGCTTCCCAGAATGCTGGGATTACAGGTGTGCACACCACACCCAGCTCAGTGCACACTTCTTTTCCCCTTTTTTGAGTCTTAAAGTATAAAAAAGTGAGAGAATTGCTCACCAGGACAGCATGAACTCTGCTCATTTATAGCTTTATAGCCCCGCCCACATCCTGCTCCCTCTTCTTCTCCAAGTCAGTCTTAGAAATTATAATAGGCCTGTGAAGCTCCCACATGCATCGCTACAAGATACTCTTTTCTTATAAAAAAAAGAAACCTCATCACTTTACCAATATAGAATATAGACCATAGACATTATGACAATGTAGTTAATATCACTAACCATGGCAGCAATACCCAAGAGATGGTTGAAACAGTGGTTTCTCCCATCTGTTCTTCAAATGGTTTGAACTGGGTTCTGCACAGTGAGTTCGGGGGAGTTTAAATCTGCTCCCCACTTCCCTGTAAGTTTGGTGCCTGCTCTTAGCAGGGGTGTAGACTTGATCTTGAGCACTCTAAGCTCAGCTCCAGTGAAACACTGAACGTTCAGCTTTCCCAGCTTGCCTGTTTATTGACAGCACACTGAGAAAGCTAGCCGCACCTTTCTTCCCTCATCATACCCACCTCGCTCACCCACATATGGTACTAGGAGGTGGCGGTGGGGACAGTGGCGTCCTTACCTGTGGTCGTGGTGGTCCAGTTGCTCTCCGCGGTGGTGGTCTCGTTGTCCTTGCCGGCCCTGGCAAGTGTCAAGCTAAAAGTGGCCAGCAGGAGAGGACAGAAGGGTTCCATGGCGAGCCTGGAGGAAGGAAGGGACAGACTCAGAAGAGTCACCCACTGCAGTCCCTGGGGACCCCTGTCACGTGATGATCAGGATGGGGATAAGAAGAGCCTGGAGCTCTGCCTGCTGCGTTCTCAGATCATCTTCCTTCATCTTCACCATGCCAGGGGGAGGCAGTCACCGTCACCACTCAGGTGCGAGGGAGGGAGCCAAGGCTCAGAGGTCCAGCTTTGCGGGTAGATGGTCAGGGCAGAGCAGGTACTGAGCCCAGACCCTGCCTTCACCCCTCGCCGGGAGTGCGTCTGGGTGGCTCACCTGGCATCCTGGTACCTTACAATCCGACCCCCACCTTTCCTGCTGGCCCTATCTCCTTTGCAGACCCCATTCTCTGGCCAAATTGCACATTTCCCACTGTTTCTTGGCCCACTCTGGGCAAGCTCACTGCCTTTATGGCACTGCTCGGAAGCCCCATGGGTCTGGAAGGCACCTGTGGGCCAGCTTCGGGGCCCTCCCTACTCAGCCATGCCAAGCTCCCCCTGCACAGAGCCGCCATGCGCCTTGGGAAGGGACTAAGTATTTACTGGGCATTGGGTGAATGCATGGGGGTAGGGGCAATTATCAAATGGCTCAACACAGAAAAAGGCTCTTTCTTGCTGGGGACCTGCAGGTGGTCACCTCACAACCCAACCTGGTGCTCCACTTTGCTCAAACACCTTAGATTGTGAGAGGTGACAGAGACTACTTGGTGGTGTTGAAACCCTTACTGGAGGACTCACTGAGAGGGAGAGCGGGGCCCCTCTACCTGCCCACTGAGACTGCAGTTGAGGTGTTGGGTCCCATCCCCTGAATCCCATCCATGGTCAGCCGAGGGGCTTGGTTCTGTCTCCATTGACAGTACCGTCCTGCAAGGAGCCTCCCTGGGGAATGCAAATGGACCAGGCTTCAGAGCCAAGGCCAACAAACACTTGCTTCTCGGGCCTTTCTCAGGGGTGACATTAACGTTTACAATTAGAGCAGACATCAGTGTGAGCACGGAAAACCCTGTTTCTTAGTAATCACTACTGTTAAGATGAATACATGAAGGAGTACATTTTAACAGTTCACCCAGAACCACTAGATGGTGACAATCACTTTTTCATATATTTTCTCCTTTTTAGTTCAAAAGTACACATTTAAGATTTATTTATTTCCTTTTGGTACTGGGGATCAACCCCCTGGGCCTCCTGTATGCTAGACAAGTGCTCTACCACTAAGCTACAGTCATAGACTTTTGCCCTTCCTTTTGGGAGAAGGTCTTGCTAAGTTGCCCAAGGTGGTCTTGAACTTGTGATTCTCCTGCCTCAGTGTCGTAAGTAGCTAGGATTATAGATGTGTGCCACCATATCTGGTTTCACATTTTAGATTTATTAATTAAGCCATATACACACAAACAGTCTCCGTACTGTGAGTGAGCACCTACTGTGTGCTGGACCCTTCACATAGCCATTGTCAGCACAATATCTCTTCAAGGACCGAGAAGCAGAGGCTGCTGGAGGGAGGGGGACCGGTCTAAAGTCAGGACAGAGATTCAGAGGAGCCATGGCTTGCACCCAGGAAGCTAGAGACAAAAGCCCTCCACCCTTCCACGCTGTCTTGGCCCTCCCTCAACAGACAGCTCTGCACTCACCACCACACATGCCTTTCTTTCTAAAAACCTGGTGCTGCACATCACCATGACACTTTCAATACACTTGAGGAAATTACAGAGCAATTGAGAAGTATTAATTGGCTTAATACAGCTTTAGAGATGCAGAATTCCTGGCTGAGACATTTTCTCTCATATCACACATTAACTTGATAATCCTGCTCTTCCAATGTTCAGTGATCTAAGAGAAGGCCAACACTCTTGAGAAAGACAAAGACCATTTTGCTCATCTGTTAGACATGGAGATCTGCCGGAGCTTAGCAGCGCTGCGTTTCCTGGTGGCCAGCAGAGGGCAATAAGCTTGCAGACTTCAAAACCTGTCGGGCCATCTGGAGTCTCTTTATTGTCCCACTCACAATCCAAGGCCAATGACAACTTGCCTGATCATCCCTGACCCTTTCCTCTCAAAGGGCTCGAATGAGCTACCTGGAAAGAAAGACATGAATCTGTACAGAAATAATGTTTGAAATAGAAGTTAAATCCACGCTGAATTTTAAGAAAGCAGTGTGGTGTGCCTGCCAAATGCTAAGTGTGTGCTGCATAAGACTTGTGTGATCTCCAGAAGTGAGATGATCAAAATAGTTTATGCCTAGCAAAGCAGACTTTATTTTTACTCCCCTCAAAAGTCACCCAGCTGTCAATTCGATCAGAAATCCATCTTTTTATTCCACTTCGTAGAATTTGTCAATACTTTTCGTTGGGCCATGACCAGCGTCAGTCTACCTGCTGGGGCCTGGAGATACAAAGCTGAGTACTGTCCTGCCTCTGCCCTACCGTGGCTCACTGAGCTGGAAGGACAGGTGGAAGGGCAGCATCCCAGCAGCCTTACTCCGTGTTTTGGAGATGGGGCCACCAAGAATGAGGCTGAAGGGGCTGTGATTCAACCTGGGTGATCAGCAAACTTTCCCAGAAATGACATGCAGAGCAAACGCTGTCCAGAACAGAAGGCAGAGGAAGCAACCAGGCAAGGGGCAGAGGCTTGAAGGCAGTCGGGCTGTGAACTACTGTCCAAGCAGTTGCCAGTGTGTTCTGCTGGACCTCTCTCCTATGTGGGAAGCTGAGGTGACAAGGATGGACATGCAGGGCTGAACTGAGCAGGCCTCCAGGACTGTGTGAGCAGGTGGCCCATTTCCATCAGCAACCTATATTGTTAGGACCACTCAAGGCCCAACTCCAGATGTAGGAAATAGAATTGCCTGCGGAGGATAGGTTTCTACAGACTGAAGTGGGAAGACCCTGGCTATCAGTAATGAGCTGCTAGTAAGGTCTGGAGAAAGAACTGTCGACATAGTCCTCACCTTCGGACACAGTGTGGCCCTTCACTGTCCCCAGTGTAGTCTAGGGAGCTGGTTAGCGATGCAGACTCTCAGGCCCAGCCCAGGCCTACCCCATCTTAAGGAGATTCCTGGGTGATCTGGGTGATTCCCGGGAGCATTTGAGACTAAGACCTAAGCCCCAGGACATGGGGAAGGAAAGGAGGAAAGAGTTGAGAGGGATTTCAAAGGCAGGGCCCATGGGATGGTAGTCAGTCCACCCTGGGTCATGAGTCAGGCATCTGAGGCAGTGGGGTTTCCATCTTGGGAGCAGAGTGGGAGGGTTCACTATTCATTAGCAGAGACAGGGAGAACAGGGCTCCAGTCTGGGGACAGGGATGATTTGAGCTTGTGGCATAAAGCAGTAATACATGCTACATTTACTGAGCTCCTATGAGGAAGTCTGATAGGCTTTCTGAGGTTCTAAGACAAGAGGCTTCATCAGTCCTCACAAAAACTCCATGAGCAATGTCCTGTCATCCTTGGAGTGGAGATGACAGAGGATGGTGGGACATTCTAGGGGAAACTGCCAGCAGGAACTGTGTTGAGATTCTGGGGCTTGGTCAGAAGGGGCAGGCTGCAGGAGCAG
>PVJO010013099.1:0-53101 GCA_004026905.1 Hystrix cristata
TCACTTTGGTGCTCGAGCAGCTTTTTAGAGGTTCTGAGTCCCCCATTCCCACTAATTCCCATTCCTACCTCGCCACCTCTATCCTGCCTTTCATGTTCCAGCAAATTGCTTCATTCCTCTGAGCTTTTGTCTCCCCGTTTGAAAAAAAAAAAAGAAATAGGGAGATAATAGTCATTCTTCAGAGAACTGTAAAGATCAAATTCCACTGGGAAAACTACCGCAGGGATACAACCAAGTGTGCACTCTGTGCCCCGAGTCAGCGAGGCCCCGAGCTCCCCTCTGCCCTGCTGCTGTTGACCCGTGTTCTTACCCTTCCTCATTAGTGTGGGGCACAAGCAGCCCATCACTCCAGAAGGTATCAATTCCCGAAACCAGAAAGAATTGGGAAGGGCTTGTGTCTCCCTTCACTGTGGAGCTTGAGGCAAAGAGCAAGGAAATGATTTGTCTAAGATCACATAGCCGGTCACTTACAGATGCAGAGTTGATTCCCATCCCAGCGTCCCAAAAGGCCAAGGAAGAAGAATAACAGCATTTTTGATACAACTGTTTTTCATATATGTTATTTTTAGACGCTGCAGAGAGATGGCTAATCTGACTCAAAGTCATAAGATAAAAATTTTTCATTTAGAGTTAAAGCATTACTAGATCCTGTTTAATAAACATAAGCAAGGAATTTATCTGAGTTCGGGAAAAGTCATTTTTAATTGGTTTCTCATAGGCTGCAGACAAGATCAAACCATCTTTACAAAGCCGAGTGGGAAATTTTGCCAGAAATTTGTGCAGTAAGCTGTTTCAAATCCTACTACGTGCGTCCTTTCAACCTGTAAAGTACAAACCATTGCTCAAACGTCTCTGTGATTGATAAACAGTCGCCTTTGGAGCAAACGCGACACTCATTCAGCCTGAATTCATTGGTTTCCATGTTCACCTCTGGCGCTATTTGGGCCACACTTTTCCTGTTCAGCATATTCCTGTTTGCTGAGTATTGCTTGGCATAAATTTGCTTGTTTATTTATGGTTTTGGGCCCTGTACATACTAACCATGTGCTCTACCGCTGAGCTACACCCCCAGCCCCTGGGACGGTGGTAGAGAATCTACAGCATGCGTGCCACAGTGAGCCGTTTGTATCATTGAAAGCTCTAATAGATTTGCCATCACTGCCCTGGGATAAGTCTTTTGTTTTTTGTTTTTTCAGGGTTTTTTGGGGATGCTGGGGATCAAACTCAGGGCCTTGTGCTTGCTAGGCAAGCACTCTACCACTGAGCTAAATCCTCAGCCTCTGGGATAAGTTTTTTAGGAGTGGTATGAAGGTAGGAGGTTTTCTGGGCCCTTGAATAGTGAGAATGTGTCTCTGTTGTCTTCCGGAATGAACAGATTGGCCACCCAGATACCTGGATAACAAACGCACCCCTCCTCCCAAGCGGACCTAATTCCACTTGTTACACAGTCGAGAATGGATCTGTATAGGTTACAAAAGGCACTGCGGAGAAGGCCTCTGGCCCCATTTCGGGTGTTTTAGATGCTTCTGAGCACAAACCTGGCATCTATGAAAAATCTGCTGGGGAAAAGTGACTGCCCTGAAGGGTGTGGACAGAAGGCTGGGAAAGGATCAATTTCCACGGCAATAGAGTAAAGCCTTTTGAATGAACTGCCCTCTCTTTATTGCAACTTCAGGTTCAAAGTACCCCAGGGTACAAAGATCTGAAGCCAACAATGGAAAGGCCAGCAGGCTGGCGCCCCGGGCAGACTCAGTAGAAGATGAAGCAGGAAATTCATTAACTCTTCAGTGGACACTCGGAGGCCAAGGCATTCTGGGGTAATTTATAGCCCATGTCTGTCTGTGGCATAGCCAATCCTTGCGGCTCAGCACACCCCACTGCCATAGTAATAACAAGACTGGCAATGTGTTCTAAGTGTTTACACATGTTAACCCAACACCTTGGGAAGATGTAACTGTTATACCATTCTCAATTTATACGTGAAGAAGTGAAGGCAAAGGAAGGCCAAATCACTTGCTCAGGGTTCCACTCTTAGCTAATGGTAAAATGTATTCATCTCACTACACTATACTGACCTAACGGTCATAAAATATTAACAATGTAAATTTCTTTAAATTGTTGCTATTTTATTGCCTGCAAAAAACAGATATTTGGAGGCTAAATGGTGGTAGCTTAGTAGTAGAGTGTTTGGCCTGCATGTGCCTGGGTTTGATCCTTCAGCACTGAAGGAGAGAGAGGGGAAGAGGGAGAGAGAGAAAAGAAGAAAGAGAAGGAGGAGAAGAAGGAGGAGCTAGAGGGAGAGAGGAAGGAGAAGAAGAAAGGGAGAGAGAGTGAGAAAGACTGATTTTGGTCATTCTGACTCTAAAGAGTATTGTAGAAAAGTGGATAGTGGGCATATTAACGAACCCAGACTATTTGGGGTGAGATAATTGAAGCACATTCACCCCCTTTTGTCTGGGTTCAGCTGTTTCTTCCACCTGCTGTTACATTGCCTTTCCCTCTCTCGACCACTTCTGTTATATGTAAACACAAGTCTTAAAATTATATGTAGTGTGAGGGAGGTTAGATGAGATAATCGCTCAGATTTCTTCCAACTCTAAAGTTCTGTGATCTTGTGAGATTAGCTGTTAGAGAGAGGTGTTATGTCTATGAAAACCATCAAAATAAATTGAAGTGATAAAAAATATCTGGGATGTGCTGAGGAGAAACAGGTACACTCATGTATTATATAGCTGACCTGTAAAAATATTTTTTTGAGAGCAGATTGAATGTATGTGTATGTGCACACACAGGTATAAAATCTGGCATTTCTACTTTTGGGGGATTTATCAGTTAGGAATGTTTTTGGCCGCAATTAACAGAAAACTTGATTTCTAGTGGTTTAAATGTATAGAAGTTTGTGTTTCTGAGCTACCAAGAGGGTGAGAGGTAGGCTGTTGCTGGCGTGGACTCTCAACAGTCAGACTCTGTTCAAGACGGGCCTCTGCGATTCTGTTGGTCACAAGAAGGCTGCCTGTTGCGTTCGTCACAGAGATTCACCACCCAGATTTCTCACTGCAGAGAGACAGGATGAGCCGTCCCAGTTGTTGAAAAGCTCTGACAGCCAGTGAGGCAACACAGCAGGGCTACAGGACAGGCGTGGCCCTGCAAGATGCTGTGAAGGACCTCGGTGGAACAACTGGCAACAACTGGGGAGATACGAATCAGATCTGTAGATCAGAAGATAGCAGTGAATCAGTGTTAATTTCGTGATTTTGGTCACTGTTCTGTGCTGAGGTAAGAGAATTCCTTGTTTGTAGGAATATACTCAGAAATCTTCAGAGGCAACAGGAAATTATATCTACAGCTTACTCTCAGATGGCTCAGGGCAAGAGCATACTGGGAGAGGAAGGAAGACATGGGAAATGTTAACATTTTGGGGCTGTGGTATACAGGTATTTTCTTTCACAACTTTTTTGTAAGTCCAGAATTGCTTCCAAATACAAAGCTAAACATGAATAAAGATATGCTGAGATTCATAATAGCTATGAAATTGTCAGGTTCTATGGCATAGAAAAGAGGTACTTTTTTTTGGTTTTTTGCTTTGTAGTTCAGATTGACATTGAATTCACTATGTAGCTCAGGCTGGCCTCGGACTCATGGTGATCCTCCTGCCTCAGACTCCTGATTGCTGGGGTTATTGGCATGTGCCACCACACCCTGCCCAAATGGGACATTGTTATCAACTTACTCTATTTTGTGTTTTATTCACTTATCACTTAGAAGTTTCTAAGTCATCTATTGTCAATACAAACTTGTTACTCTTCAAAAAAAATTAAAAAGACATAGTCATTTTTAAGGTCCTGCTTTTGCTAGGAGGGAGCAGCAGAAAGCAGAATTTGGGCCCTTCTCCGCTAAACCTCTGACCTTCCGCACTGTCTCCAGGCTCCAGGGTCCTAACCTCAGTTCTGTGCATTGGCCTGTTTCGTGCTTTATGTTTACCCCACGGTTAGGGCCTCAAAGCTCCTCTGCGTAAAACTTCAGTTACGATCGATGGTCTCTTTGCCCGTGGTGTCTCCAGTTTCCTGAAACAATATTCCTGTCTAACCCTGGACCGCTTCCCCTCCCCAGGCTCGGCCAGTTTCAAGCCATGTTACCGTGATCTCCCTCAGCAGACAGAGATAAAACAAACCCGTGTGTTTATCCCTCTGAGTATTTAAAGGCCTGCTGTGGTAGGGACCAGGCACTGTTCAGGCCCAGGGAATAAAACAGATAGACACTATACCCTCATGTGGAACCCCCATTCTAGAAGAGACAGAGAAGATAAAATAGACTAAAATGTAATTTGATAGTGATAGATTGCTATCGGAGAGAAAAGAAAACTTGCCTTATGGAGCCCCTGGTCTGGCCCCAGCAAGTCGCGAGAGAGTGGAAGAAGCCGGGGGAAGAGGCTCAGTGTGAGTTCCAAGCGACGATCACAGAACACCTTCCTCCGAGGAGAAACAAGCACCTATTTCACCTAATCGAGCTGGCACAACTTACTCCCATTCTTTCCAGGAAGGAGAATAAGCAAAATGTAATCGGATCTTCCTGGAACATGAGTTTCAGAGAGTAACGTCAGACCTCCCTGAGACTTGGCTTCTTGACTCCAAGCAGATGTGACATTAATAAGGAGAGTCCAGGGCCCAGGAACTTCAGGGTGTGATTTGTTATCTGCACTAAGGTTGAAGCGAGCCCGGAGCTGACGGAGGTCTTTCGGTGCCAGCGGCTGTCCATCCCCGTCACACAGGGCCCAGCTCCATGGCCGAGGTCCAGGACCTGCCCTGTGAGCGGCCCTGAACGTCCCAGAGCTGCAATCAAGTCACAGTCTGCTCGTCGTGTTCTACCTTCTGATTAGCAGAGTTGACCCCAAAGTGGCCCTCCCTTCGCTAAGGATTTTTCATTTTAAAAAATTCCATTCTTTCGTGGCAGAGAACCTCAGAATCAAAACAAACTAGTGGAACCATCTCACCTTGGTTGTTCTCCAAATGGAGCATAAAACCTTTTCTCTTCGGGAGTAAATCACATCCTGGAGGTCCCACCCCAAACCGTACCACCTTTAGGGTTGTGATCGCAATTTGAAAATGTTGGAGGGAGGCGCACATTCCGACCATTGTGTGAAGGGAATCGCTGTGTCACAAAAGCTTTGCTGCCGGGTTTCATTCCTCAATTCCTTAAAACGGTTCTCACGGGGTAATAATCCCGCATGTGATCTTAGAGCCTATTTCTTCCCAGTGATTGACCTGTTGCTACAGAGACATCGTATGTCACAACCTTCTCTAGGTTAGAGAGCTTCCAACCTTTGTGGACCCTTTTACTCTACTACAGATTAGTGACAATTCCAAAGAGGTTTATTATGTGAGTTGTATTTATTCACATTTACTGAGTTAATTTTTGCGCGTGTGCGTGCGGGGGATCAAACTCAGGGCCTTGCGCTTGCTAGGCAAGGGGGTCTACCACTAAGCTAAGTCCCCCACTCTGTGAGCTGATATTTAAAATTGAGATTTTGGGGTATGTGTGGCACTGGGGATGAACTACAGGACTTCCTGAATAAGCTCGTGCTCCACCACTGAGTCCCAGCCCTGGCCCGCGATGTCTTCAGCATTTTTATTTAAAAATAATAATAAACACACATGTAAACATAAGTATTTTTCAGAACAGTGCTAGTAGTGTCATTGTCTTACCTTTTTGTTTTGTTTTGTTTTTGTTTTGCTTTTTGAGATAGGGTCTTGCCATGTAGCCCAGGCTGGCCTCAAACTCACTGCGCTCTTCCTTCCTCAGCCTCCTGAGTGCTGGGATTATAGGCATGTGCTGCCACATCCCGCCTTGTTTTACATTTTTACAAACATTCTTAACATCTGGCCTGGTGAAAGACTCTAGGTGCCCTACTGCTTCTGCACTTACTTGAATGTGACATCTCAGTCACGTAGCCACTAGAACCCTGGCACCCTGGGGGAGGAGGAGAGGGCAAAGGCTGCATGGGCCACGTCAGAGGGCTCGGGGTAGCCCCCAGCACCCCTAGACTGCACATTGAGACCACCATCAAGGTCTTCGCAGGTTGGTAGGAATCTGGCCTGGCTCTTGGGGAATAAGCATTGCTATTTCTTATTGAGTGTAAACACTCCTTGCCTGACTCTTCCTTCTAACATCCTCCTGGCCTCTAGTTTCATAGCCTTCTTCTTCCCACCAAATTCTGTGTCCACTACTTATCAGCATCCTAAAATGGCAGGATAACTGGTAGTGAGCAGCTTTTATAATTCAGGTCCTCGTCATGGCTGTCCAAACTTCTGGTTTCCCTGGTCTGTACTGAGTGAAGAGGAGATGTCCTGAGCCATGAAACAGAAATAATATATATAGTGTGTTTCATGTACATAAATAACATCGCTTCCACTATTTTTTGCATTTTTTATTGCAACATTAAAAAGAGGGCAGTGTAAACTGACATGTGAGTGGTGGGTACAGGAGATGGAATTAGCCCTGCATGGCGCTGTCCCCTGCACAGCGAATGTCACCTGTACAGTCCCTGCTTGAGGCAGCAGAGTCATGACAAGCATTGCTGAAAACTGCACAGTAATGCTAAGGGTTTACCACCTTGGGCAGCCACATCACTAGCTGTCCAGGGCCACTGTAGCACCCCAGTTGTGTGCTGGACACACGTGTGACCTAGGGAGGCACTCTGCGTGTTGTTGCCTTTCATCTCTGGGCAAGCTGCTGGGGACAGGCAGTCCCACCAGCCCTGTGCTACTGATAAGGGGAACAAGGCACAGAAAGGCAGGGATACAATATGCCCAAACCACAGAGCAAGTAGGTTGAGAAAGCAGGAATCTAACCTGGGACCACCCAACTCTAAACTTCATGCTTTTTGTACTTGATCTTTCTAAATAGTAAGGATCCCATTTCAACCTACATTTTTGAAAGAAAATCCTTTATTTTATGCATTCCATGGGCATTTAAATTTGTTTGCAGTTTTTGTAAATTCAGCGCAGACATTTACATGTTTATTGGGACCCTTACGGTTTGAAGTTTTCTGTTTTCTTTTGAACAGAAAACTTGGGCTGCTCTGTAGTGGCTTCAGAAAAGTTTGAATCTCCAACTGCATGTTGGTTTTAGGGAATCCTGCTGTCAAATAAATATCCTTCGAGTTTTTATTTTTTGTTTTATTTTGTTCTCATTGCTATTCTACCCATTTGTAGTGGGTTGAATAGTGTCATCCAAATGTTCATGTCATGATCCCATGTTGCATTGTGACTTTATTTGGAAATCGGGTCTTTGTAGATGTAACTAACTAAAATGAAATCACACTGGGTTAGAGTAGGCCCTAAACCCAGTGAGAGCATTCTTATAAGAGACAGAAAAAGGCTCAAGGATGAAGGCCATGTGAAGACAGAGGAAGGAGTGGGAATGATGGACTGCCTGCCGAGGAGTCTGTATTAGTTACCTTTCTGGAGTCAATGGTCTGCAAGAGAGCAGATTCAATACAGGACATTTATAAGTTACAACACTCACCCATAAGCCAAATGCAGAAAGAGTGCCGAATGTCTGTCTATGCACTGGAGACCCAAAAGATCCCATCAAGGCCTGGGAGCCACAGCACTCTCCCATGCACGTCTGTGTAGGCAGATGATGGCTGAAGAAATCTTTACTGGAACCAGGATACGATGCTCACAGCAGAGATGAAGACCAGAGCTCCCCCGAAGCAACAGCAGCCATCCCTGAATACAGCAAGGCTCCGAGCTCCTTCTTCGTTGAGAACAGCCGAGTCCCCTTCGGGAGAACCAGCCGCAGCAGAGCTTCTCCTGGGACACACCCCACCACTATCTTCCTATCTTCTGCTCCTGTTCTCCTTTATGTTGCATCGGCAACAATCCTCAGGTGGATCCTCTACACCCAGAACCACACCAGCTCAGTCCACTTGGCTATTCTGGCTCAAGTTGACCACAATAATAAGTCCACCACAGAGTCCCTGGAGCCACCAGCAACTGGAAGTGGCAGCGAGATTCTTCCCTGGAGCCTTCACAGGGCGCAGCCCTGCCTGAACCCCAGCTTCCTATTTAATGCTCCATTCCTATTGGCTGCAGCATCGAGAAGGCGTGGTTCTCAGAGTGTGGTTTGGGGACACCTGGAAATCCCCTCCAGAAGTGTGAGAAAAAAATTTCTGCGCTGATGCCTGCTAGGGCTCCCCACTGAGCCAGGAGGACTCAGGAGGACCTGGGAACAATGTGTCCTGCCTCAGCTGACTGATGCTGCCCCTGCTCCCGAGTTCCCCACAGCACACAGCCAAAGAAGTGACAACTACCAGACCACCCTGATGAAAGAAGAGACCAACGCCCAGGAGGAGAGTTTCACTTCAGGACTTAACTGATAGCCTATCACAGAGACCGGTGAGAGACGGCTTTGGGAGACAGGCTTGGAGAGGGTGAGAGCTAAATAGGGATCTCCTGGGGCTCCCTGAGAGACCCAGGCTCAGACCAGGAAGATCCTGGGGCCTGTACTCTGTTGTGGGAGGCCAGGCGTGGTGGGTGTAGTTGTCAGAGGGGGAGGGCCTGGAGAACAAGGCATGTAGTGTAGTGGCAGGTTGAGCTCTGGCACTGCTGCCTACATCTGGCGGAAATTATTGGCCTGAGTTTCTCTAGGTCAATATGAGGATGGCCTAATCGTCTTCACTAAAATCAGAGTCCTCTTTGTTTTGGCGAAGGACTGTCCCTGAGTGGTTCGTAGGGCTTGTCAGTATCCAGCTGACATTTGGTGCCATTGTCATCACTGAATTTCCTAGTACAGCCAAGGTAACAGAGCAGTGGCTGGCAGCTGGTTTTCTCTCTGCCAATCTGGACTGCCTGGGGTCATAGAGAATGCTGTGGCTCACTCCCAAGGAACAGGGAACTGGGCCAAAGATCTTTCAAACCCTGCACATAAAACACACAAAAACTCAGGAACATGAACGACAAGGCAACAAAATGACTCCCAAAACTCCCCACTCCCCCCAAACCAGTTCGGGTCATTAAGGAGAGGAAATCACAGCCATACAGCAGAGAGGTCTGAAGGAGTGTCAGTGGAGGTCAGCTGCTCCAAAAAGGTGTTTGTGAAACTTAAAGAAGATATAATTAATCAGATAATGACTCTAATGACATAATCAGCAAGTCCAGAGAAGACATTAATAAAAAGCTAGTGGAGCTAAAGAAAGATACAAAACATGAATGACCAGCATAGAAAAGAATAGGAGTCTGTAAAAAGTTCCAAACAGCAATTCAGGAGATTAGATTAAAAACAGGATTCAAAGTATGGGTAGCGGAAGTGCCAATGTGAAGAGAGAATTTCAGATCTAGAGGACAGGGCTGTGGTCAATGAGCAATTCAGAGATACCTTGAAAACACCAAGGGAACGTGAGAAATGGATTCGACAGCTCCGAGGTGACTCAAAGAGGACTAATATCAGAGTAATTGGAATTACTGAGAAATTCTGAAGATAGAACAAAGAGTATAAAAACCTATTTGCACAACTAGTAACAGAAAACTTTCCAGATATGGAAAAAGAATTTAACATATAGATAAATGAGGTGTATGGGACCCTGAATAGCCATGATCAGGGAAAAAAAACAAAAAACAACACTTTATATCACATAATTAAAATACCGGAAATGCAACATAAGAACAGAGTTTTAAAGGCTGCTAGAGAAAAGCAATGAATCATCTATAAAGGAAAATCCATTCAAATTACAACAGATTTCTCAACACAAATTTAAAGGCAAGGAGAGCTTGACATGAAATGTTTCAAGCTCTAAAGGAAAACAAATTCCAGCCCAGTAACACCCTGAAAAATTATCTTTCAAAATTAATGGTATTTCCATGATAAAACCTAAAGAAGTTCATGACCACCAAACCAACACTCCAGAAAATGATCAAGGATATCCTGGGAGACAACGAAGACAGCTTCATTGCTGAAAGGTCCGATAAAATGAACACACCAGGCAGGGCTGGCCCTTAAGTAGAAGGGAAGGAAAGCAAAACAGCAACAGAAAATTAATACAATTATGGGAATGTCAATATGTATCAATTATCAAGGTAGGTGGACTCAACTCACCAGTCAAAAGACACAGATTAGCAGAATGGATCAAGAAACAAAATCCAGTGGTATGCTGTGTACAGGAAACACGTTTGACACAAAAAGAAATTCACAGACTAAAAATCAAAGGAAGGACTACAATATTGCACGCAATGGCAACCCTAAAACAAGCGGGAGTAACTATCCTATTTTCAGACAAAGCGGATTTCAAGCCAGAGTGATCAAGAGGCAAAGAAGGCTATTACATGTTGGTTAATGGAACTATTCAACAGGAAGAGATAATAATTATATATGCACCAAACTGTGGTGCACCCAACTTCATAAAACAAAGTCTAAAGGACATAAAATATGATAAACATCAGTACAATTATAGGTGGATCTCAATACCTCACTATCACAAATAGATCAACTAAACAAAAAAAAAATCAGAGAAACATCAGAGTTGAATCAAACCTTTGAATAAATGGACTTAATAGATATATACAATAATACCTTGGTTCACAAAGGCTTCTGTTGGAAAACAATTTGGTTTGTAAACAGAAGTGTTTGGCAAAATTTTGCTTCTGTTTGCAAACTCCACATCGGGTGACACACCTGACCATGGTCATCTTCCCCACACAAGCACAAATGTAGTCATCATCCCCCGAATTGTAAAACAAATTAGGTTCCTAAACTGAGGTACACTGTATTATGCAATCCAGCAGGCTCCAAAGAAAGTGCAGAGCGGGCGTGGTGGTAAAAAGAAAAAGCAGAGTGGTGGTGGAGGTGACAAGAATGTAAAGCGGTGATGAAGGCGACCAGAATGTGCAGAGCAGTAATGGGGGTGACCAGAATGTGTGGAGCAACAACGAAGGTAACAAAGTCCTTGGCAAAAATGGTAAGAAGAAGGTTTTGAAGAAAACGATCATTGAATTGAAGAAGGAAATTGAAGAAAAGCATGAGTGTGGTATTCGCGCCTGATCTGCCTTTGAGTACAAGATGGTGAAGTTGACAATCTTGACTATTTTGAAGAATAAGGATGCCATCAGACGAGCTGATATGGCAAAAGGAGTCATGATGTTAACCAAGCAGAGGACAAAAGTGCTGGAAGAGATGGAAAAACTTTTGTTAGTGTGTTGAATGAGAAACAGCTGGTGGGTGATAGTGAAGCTATGAGCCGGGAAAAAGCCAGGAAATTGCACAGTGATTTACTGCAAGAAAACCCCTCTATAAGTGCAACGAGCAGTGAATTTAAAGCCAGTACAGGGTGGTTTGAGAAATTCTGCAAGAGAAGTTGCATCCATGATGTAAAAAGATGTGGTGAGGCTTCCAGTTCTGACAAGGTCGCTGCAGAAGCCTACAAGAAAAAACTCACAGAATTCATGAAGGCAGAAGGCTACATCACTCAACAAGTGTTCAACTGTGAAGAAACGGGCTCTTCTGGAAGAAGGTGCCACACAGAACCTGTACCACACAGGAGGAAAAGGCACTGCAGGGGAACAAGCCCACAAGGGACAGACTGACCCTCTTTCTGTGTGTGAACACTAGTGCCAGTCTGAAGATTAAGGCACTACGCGTGTAGCATTCCCAGACCCCTCATGCATTCGAGGAACAGAAGGTGAACAAGGCCAGGCTGCCTGTCATGTGGAGGGCCGGTGTGGAAGCTCGGGGCACAGGGCAGTGGTGCATGGAATGGCTGTACAAGGTGTTCACATCCACCATTAAGAAATATCTTTCTGACAACCAAATCCCTGAAAGTTGCGTTTTTCTGATGCACAATGCCCGACACACCCTCCAGCCTTGGTGGCTGGTACGAACATTGAGTATGACTTCATGAAGGTCGAGTTCTTCCTCCTGACACACACGTCTTGGTGCGGCCCCAGTAAGCTATCTGCGACTTCCAAGAAGCTGTATGCAAAGGTGATCGTCACCAGATAGTTTAATGTCGTTGAAGAGACATCCTTGACTCTGAAAGAGTTCTGGAAGAAACATTTCAGTGTCCACCACTGCATCAACCTCACTGACCAACCCTGGGAAGATGTCATGTACTGGACCTTAAACAGCCTGGAGGAAAGAGTGGCCAGAATGTGTCACTGACTGTGACTTTGAAGGGTCCGATGCACAGGTAGTGGAGAAGATCGTGTCCATGGACAAGAGTCTGGGTCTGGATGCCGATGGTCAGACATAGAAGGGCTTGCTGAGGACCACAAAAGAGGAGCTGACAATGGAAGAACATGCTGAACTTGAACGAGCAGCATGAGGTGCTCTTGAGGAGCAGAGGATGAGGAAGATAGGAGATTAGCAATGATGCAACAAAATCCATTATGGAAAAATGGAATGAATGCCAGGATTTCTTTGAGAAACACCCCAACATAACTGTGTAATGAATAAAGTGTTGAATCTTATGAATGATAATGTGACCTCTCATTTCCAGAGGGTTATGCAGCACAGGAAAAAACAAGCAACATTAGACAGATTTTTTTTTTTTGTCAAAATGACCCTGAAGCTAAGAGACAAAGAAGAGAGCAAATCCTTGAAGGAGATCTCCCTGATGTCCTTGTGGAGGGGACTCTCCCTCCAAACGATAACCTCCTCACCCATCTTTCTGTCCTTCAGGCCAAAGTCATCTCAAGCAAGGTGATTGTTCTTTCTCCCTACTATACTGTATTTTACTTTATTTCTTATCTTTGTGGTTAAAAAATACATATGGTTCAGAATGGATTAGCCTTATTTACATTAGACCTTATGGGAAAATTTGATTCGGTTCACGACCAAAATCAGTGTGTGACCACGTTCATAGGGATCAGAACAGATTAATCCTGTTTACATTGAACTTTATGGGGAAATTTGATTTGGCTCACAACCAGTTTGGTTTGCAACCAGAATCATGAAACGAATCAAGTTCGTGAACTGAGGCACTACTGTAAAGAGCATTCGACCCAGAAGAGAATACACATTCTTTTCGGCCACACACGGTACTTTCTCCAAAATAGACCAAGTACTAGCTAATAAAGCTTGCCTAAGTAAATGCAAAAGAATCAAAATTTTACCATGCCTATTACCAGAGTGCAGTGCAATGAAACTAGAAACAAAAAGCAAAAGAAACCACAGAAACTACGCAGATGTATGGAAATTAAACAACACACTCTTCAATAATCAATGGATCACAGAGGCAATTAAGGAAGAAATAAGACAGTTCCTAGAACTAAATGATAATGCCAGTAGAACATATTGAAACTGATGTGACATAGGGAAAAGCAGTCCTACAAGGGAAGTTTGTAGTGGTGAATTTCCACATCAGGAAGGCAGAACAAGCCCAAATAAATAACTTAATGGTACACCTCAAGGTCTTCAAAAAGCAAAAAAACAATCTAAACCCAGAGCTTATACAAGGAAGGAAATTAGAAAAATCAGGACAGGGGCTGGAGATTTAGCTCAATGATAGAGCACTTGCCTAATAAGGGCAAGGCCCTGGGTTCACTCTCCAGCATCCCCAAAAAACAAACAAAGAAAGAAAAATCAGAGCAGAAATTAATGATGTAGAGACAAGAAAACAATACAAAGAACCAATGAATTGAGGAGCTAGTTGTTTAAAAGAATAGGTACAACAGACACACCTTTAGCTAGTCTTACCAAAAATAAAAGGAAATCAAAGACACAATGTAACTAGAAATGAAAACGTTGAAATCAAAATGAACACTGACAAAATCCATAAAATTATTAGCAACTACTTCACAAACATATATACCAACAATTGAAGAACTCAGAAGAAATGGAGAGATTCCTAGATACTTATGAATTGTCAAAATGGAACCAGGAAGACATAAAAGTCATGAACAATCCAACTACAGGCAATGAAATTGAAGCAGTAGTAAAAAAAAAACTGCCGACATTATCCTGATACTAAAATCAGACAAGGATCCAACAAAAAAGAAAACTACGTGTCAACATAGATGCAAAAATCCTTAAGATATTGGCAAACGGAATGCAACAAATCATCAAAAAGCTCACACAGGGGCTGAGGATTTAGCTCAGTGGTTAAGAATGCTTACCTTGCAAGCACAGGGTCTTGAGTTCAATCCCCAGCACCAAAAAAAAAAAAAAAAAAAAAAAAAATCATACACCATGACCAAGTAGGCTTCATCCCAGGAATGCAAAGATGGTTCAAAACATGGAAATGAATAAATGTAATTCATCACATAAACAGAAGCAAGGATAAAAAAATCACATGATCATCTGAATAGTTGCCCATAAAAGCTTTTGATGAAATCCAACATCCATTCAGGATAAAAAACCTGAAGAAAATAGGTATAACAAGTCTTTATCTCAATCTGATAAAAGCCATTTAGGACCAGCCTACTGTCAGCCACATAGTAAATGGGGAAAAACTGAAAACCTCCCCTTTAAAATTGGGAACAAGACACAGATGTCCGTTATCACCACTCCTGTTCTACATAGTCCTCAAAAGGTTACCCAGAGCAATCTCAGGCAAGAGAAGGAAATAAAAGGGCTATGTACAGGAAAGAACAAACTCAAAATATTATTTGCAGATGACACTATTCTTTAATTATGAGACCCAAAAAACTCCACCAAAAGACTCCTAGAATTGAGAATCAAATTCAGCAGTGTAGTAGGATACAAAATAAACACACAAAAATCAAAACATTCCTATACATTAATAATGAACTCACTGAAAAAGAAATTAAGATAAAAGCCCATTTACAATAGCTTTAAAAAATTAAATATTGGACTGGGGATTTAGCTCAGTGGTTAGAGTGCTTGCCTTGCAAACCCAAGGCCCTGAGTTTGATCCCCAGCACCAAAAAACAAAAACAAAAACAAAATTAAATATTACCAGGCTTAGTGGTGCATGCCTGTAATTCCAGCACTCAGGAGGCTGAGGCAGGGGGATTGCATATTCAAGACCTGCCTCAGCAATTTAGAACCTGTTTCAAAATTAAAAAACAAAAACCAAAAAAAAAAAAACCAAAAACTGAAAAAAGGTTAGAGATGTAGCTCAGTGGTAGAGCACCTCTGGATTTGATCCCAGTTCCAAAGGAAAAACAAAAGTACCACACCAAATTTTAAACTTGTTGAAATTTTAAACAAATTTTATCTTGTTGAAAACAAGATAATATGAATACTTTTGAAGACAGATGGTGATAAGTAAAGATGCATATTGTAAACCCTGGGCAACTGCTATGAAAATAAAGATAGAAATGGGAAAAATAAAATAAAAAACAAAGAGGATCTAGAGCAGGGACTCAATGATATAAACAACTGCATTAAATATAAATGGACTAAGCAAATAAGAGCAGGAATTATCAGACCAGGAAGAGAAGACTCATACTTGTTGTCTAAAAGAAACAGTTCTCAGTGTAAAGACAGAGTTTAAAAATAAAAGAATGAAATAAAATTTACCATGCAAACATTAACCAAAAGAAAGCCATATGAAAGTGAACTTCAGAACAAGAACCATCACCGACCACAGAGGGACATTAAAGGGTCACTTCCTAATGACAAGGCCATGTGTATATACACAGTGAACACACAGCAATCCTAAACACGTATGCGATTAATGGCAGAGCTTCAAAATACTCAAAATAAAAATGCAGGGGCAGGGTTGGGGATTTAGCTCAGTGGTAGAGCACTTTCTAGCAAGTGCAAGGCCCTGAGTTCGATCCCCAGCATCCCCCCCACCAAAAAAATAGAAGGGACTGCAAGGAGACATAGACAAATCCACAGTTCTAAAGATTTTAATGCTCTTCTCTTAATAACTTTATAAAGAGATAGATGAAACAGTAAGGAATAGATTTGAAAAACATTGTCTACCGATACCACCTAATTGGCATCCATAGACTATTACAGCTATCAGTGGCAGAATACTCTTCAAATACACAGAGCTCATCACCAAGATAGCCCAACTAACTATATGGTGGGTTGCAAAATAAGTCCCGGTAGGGGCTGGGGATTTAGCTCAGTGATTAAAGTGCTTGCCTAGCAAGCATAAGGCCCTCAGTTTGATCCCCAGCACCAAAAAAAAAAAAAAAAAAAAAAGTCCTACTAGGTTTAAAGGGAGTGTGTTTATTCATGATAATAGAATAAAATTAAATTTAAAAAATATCCAAATACTTATTTGGAAATTAAACAAGATACTTCAAAGTAACACATAGGACAAAGAAGAAATTATAAAAGAAGTTAGGAAATATTTCCAAATGAGTAATAATAAAAATACAAAATATCAATATATGTGAGAGTCAGTTAAACAGTGTTTAGAGGGAAATTTAAATGCTTTTACTGGAAATAAAATTCTAAAGTCAACATCTAAGCATGCCACCTCAACAAAGCTAAAAGAGAAGATTAAAACACACTCAAAGAAGCAGGAGGTAGGAAAAAATAAAGAATAAAAATCAGTGAAATTAAAAATGAGCAAAAGTAGCAAAAACAAAGCAAAATTTGAAGGTTCAATGAAATCGATAAATCTCTAACTGGACTGAACCAAAGAAAGGGAGATCTCAAGTGAGCAATACTAGACATGAGAAAGGGGCCCTCACTACAGACTACAAACATTTATGACAATTTAAATAAAATTGAGAATTGTTTCAAAGACGTGGATAACTAAAATATAGCAAGGAAATGGACTGTGATATTTCAGAGTCAGGGCTCTGCAGTTAGGTTTGAATCTGTGCACTTTCTCTTATCCGAATTTTCTGGGTTGAGATTAATAACTGATTCTGATGGCGCAAATGAAAAAGCATGGAAGGTCTTTGATCAAAACTAACTCTCTGCTTGGTCAGTCTGCTAGGCTATTAATGGATGTAACTAGAAAGCGCATATAGACAGTTCAAAAGTCTATCGGCAGCTTGTTGAAACTCAACAGAGGAAATCAGTCAATTTCAAAAAACAGAAAGCCCCAATGAATCCTCTGCCCCTGGGCCGTGGCCTGGTCAGCCCCTGACATTACTCACTTCCCACGTAATTTGGAAAGAGTTAAAAGGTTGACCTCATGGTGTGTGAAGTGAGTTATGTGTTCTGCAATCAAAGTGCAACTAGAAGTGACTGTTGGAAGCAAGAGGGCTTCCTGGGTTGTTGGCAGAGGGGGAAATTCAGCTTATTGTCTTATTTCAGTCAACTGGGAACAGTGTTTCTCCTCACAGGTCTGAAATATTGGGAGGTTTCGGCCCACCCCATTTCCTTTCTCCCAGGGATAGTGGTGTAGCTCAGTGGTAGAGTGTGTGCACAGCATGCATAAGGTTCTGGGTTCCGTCCCCAACACCACAAACTACATATGCATATTCACTTTCTGCCCCAGAATCTGAGTGGCGCCCTACAGTCCCTCTGGTCATGGCTGTAGAGTGGCTTCACCAGCCTGCTGCCATCTGTCATTCTGAAGTCGGGGCTCTCAGCCAGCCAAAACTGGCAGCCAGGGACATTGCCTGAGGCCAAGACTGGCTCCTCTTGCTGCCCAGTGAGGAGGCGCTTGTTTCCTCACAATACCTGGCTCAGGAGGTTTGTGGTCCTCAGTTGCTTTTTTGAGACTCAGTCCCCAACGAGCAGCAACTGGGTGGCAATGTCCCAGGCAGAGTAGTGAGCCAAGAAATTATTCACTACAAAAGAACACACATTCAAGCCAGTCAAACATCTGTTTCCTATGCATTACCCTTCGGAAAGCATGGAATTGTTACGCCTTCCAAATCAGTTCCCAGCAATCGCGGGTGGGGAAAAAACCAACACCAGACATCCACCAGGGTCTGCAGCAGATTGGCTTTTCTGGATTTTTATACCCTGTTCACACAAGGTCAGGGAATACTACTGTGTCATTTCTAGTCATTCTACATACCTTGAATACATTTAATGTCACCAGTGAAGTCTGTTCCTGATATCAGTCATGCTGATAATACATTCTTAGTTTCCTGTACAAACCCATCTCTTACATCTGAAGCTGCTGGTTGAGGTATTGATAATACAAAGTGGCTCAGGATCAGGGACCGTCTGATGTGATGCTTGCCACCCCATAGCTGTACATTCCCCCTTAGTTCCAAAGGAACTAACTTAACTTAACCTAATGCACATGCACATAATATTAGAAGTTCTGAACTTTAAAAAATAAATTATAGGCATGGTAATACCTGTGCATAGAGGACTCCACTATGAACTCAACATCAGCTCTATCTGGCCATCATTTTCTGGGGCCAGACATCTCTAATTTCGTTCTCACATTTACATGAAAAACCTCAGATTAAGCTTGCGGAGCCTGGTGTGCAAAATCAGAAGGTGAAATTACTTGTTTGTAATGAGAACAAACTTTTATGCAGTTTTGACGTTGACGAGACCACTTATTTTCTCCCTGGATAACGGCTTAAGGGGAAGTTATTGTGACGTCGCTTGTTGAACATTGAAATACGGGTAAGAAGCGGTTGTGTGGCCGATCGGCAATGGGGACAGGTGCTAGAAACAGTCGCGTCCAGAAGCAATGGCATTTCTTCTCCTTATCTCAGCTTAAACGGCCATTACCAGTTTCTGCCTTTGCTGACCTCCCTTCTGATCTTACATCAGCCCCTCACTCGGGACTACCGCCTTTTTGCTTACTAAGTTACCATGATATTCTAGTCCTTCACTTCTCCTTTACTGAAGTTTGAGGTGCAGTTTAATTCTTTGATCACTCATCGATAAGAAAATGGCTTATCATATTAACCACGAATGCTGGTTGAAACTTCAGGGGGTTCACAAGGCAAGTGTTCTTTGAACTAGGAGGGACGGAATCCCGACTCGGAGTGTGCAGTGTTTCTGACACACCTGGATCCAAGGGTTTGGTTCAAAGTGTCACCGACCTAGTCCTTTGGACCTGCTTTATATCACACCACTTCATTCCCAGCAGGCTCCTGCCACGCAGCGGCCCCTCCCCACTCCAGACACACATTCTCCCCATTTCAGGCCCAGCTTCGAGAGAGCGTCTCTTTTTTCTCAGCAGGCCAATGAAAATGTCTACACGAGATCTCAAGGGCTCGACTCGGGTAATGCGTCCATCCTCGAATCCATCTGGTGCCCAGGAAGAAGGAATTGTGGATTGTCTAGACCTTGGTTTCATGAGCGCAATCTGGTGTTTGTGCATAGATTAAGAGTGAGTGTAAAATAACGAGTCTGTTGCCGGAAGAAGGTAGACGGGCCCAGACAGACAGAACTACTGGAGATCTAGTAGAGAGGCAATTTCCTATCTCTTTTCTCTATGCTCTTGTGAATGGTGGGGCAAGGGTGTCCCGTTGTGCTATGTACACCGCAAACTGAGTGGTATGGATGATACAGTGTATGGCCTCTTCCGTCTAGACACTCATCCTAACAGTGAGAATAGATACATGTGCAAATGACCACAACGCATGAGCAGACAAATGAGTATCTTATGAATAGCACAGAGGATACTGAAGTTCAGAGGAGGAGGAACTACTGTTGACTGGATGGATAAAAGGATGGTTTCACAGGAAAGGTGCCAGTTGATCCTTGAAGGTTAGGTAAGGTTTTAAGAGGTGAATATAAAGGCATTGACTCTACAGAGGAGGGGAATACATGAGCAAACACACTGTGATTGGAAAGAGGGTGGTGTCCGCCAGAGCGTGTGCAAAAGGGGTGGGTAGAGGCAAGGCTGTGTCATCCCGGGCAGCAGGCGTGGCAGCTTCAGCAGCTCACTTCAGCGTTCCTAAAAGCCTCGTCCAGGATGCTCTTCGACTGCAGCCTCTTGCCCTGACCCCAGATCTTACAGAACTGGAGTCTCTGAGGAACAAGTCTGCATGTTTTTTACCTCGGGCCGAGCATTGTGTTTTGGCAGGAAATGCCCACTTTCAATCACATCACTAACAAACCACACAGCCCTTCCAGACTGGCTCCTTTGCCCTGCCCTGCCCTTTACAGCTCAGGCTGGAACCAGAGCCCAGGTCTCATGGCCTCCGGACTGGACAGGGATCTGGAAAAGGGGCAAGGTCCAGGCCTCCTTGCACCTGAAGAAAGAAAACAAGACGCTTATCTGTTCTACACGATCAGCCAAGTGGTCCTTCCTGTAACTGCTCTTTACAGGTAGTTAAGTTCAGACCACAAACGCTGGTCTGCAATGCTTGGTGCAGATTTCATTTGGAAAAAGCCAGACTGCATGTCGTCTCTCTCTAGCTGTCTCTAGCAAACGGCATCTCCAAAGGCAGTGAGCACTAGCAGTGGGCAGGTTTACACTCCTGGTAGATAAACACTGCCAAGAGCTTACTGGGTTTTTTGCTTGCCGCTGGGCTGTGCATCCCATGGCCTGGCCGCTGCCACTCTCAATGAAGTCTCTCTCCTCCAGAGGAGACCTGAGCATGTGGGGGGCTCTTGAGGGTCACCTCTCAGAGTTTCCCCGGCATGGGCATTTTGGAAAGAAAAGGAGTGGACTATGCTGCCTGTGTGATTGAAGTTGAGTGGTCGCTCGTTTCAAGCTTCTACAGCACTGCTGGAACCGAAGAGGTGAGTCAGGGGAAGACAGACCCAGAAGGACTCGCCGTCTCCTGTGTTAGTCCAGCTGGCAGACAGCTCCAGACTGTGGGCCCAACCCGCCTCTCCGCGTGTCTCCCCTTCCTGCTGGGGCTGTGCTGAATTAGCAGCCTGGAGTCCTCTTCCCAAGCCAGCCAGCACTCCCCAGGCCTGGGGGTCTGCGCAGGCTGTGCATCGGGGCTTCCCCACGGCCCAGGCTTAGGCCCATGGTCCAGGGCAGGCGAATTCAGGCTCCAGCTCACAAACCACAGCGCTGTCAGCCTGGCTCCCCTCAGTCTACAAGTCAGCCTGTTTTCCTTTCCTGCCTCCGTACCCTTCGCCCCCTCATAGCATTTTGGTCTCAATTTTCAATTCCTTCAGAGTGGAAGTGTGATCCAACTCCTCCTGTGTGACTCCTGCCTCGGGGCTGACTGGACTTCTTGCTTTGGGCTTCCTGGCTGCCCAGCTGACCTCTGGAATGTCTTGGCTGGCTGTCAGAAGCCCGTTCTTCCCAGCATCTGTTTAAACTCCCAGCTTCCGGTGGCAATGCCCTTTGCGTCTCTAACCTTTCTGTCATCTGCTCCAAGTTCCACAGGGGATTTTACTGCCTGTCAGGTCACCCCCAGTGCCCTGTAGCTGGAGGAAGCCTTAATAATACATTTCCTTTGTGGACAGAATTGCCAGAGTTTTAAAGATTGGCGCTTGGGGGAAATCTCAAGCCATTACCTCTGCCAGGATTTCCTTTCCCAGACCCTTACCTCTCTCCACATAGCAATTTCCACCCACAGTGCTAGTGTCAATGTCTGCTCCAAAAGTGTTCTCCATCACTCCCTAACTGACTTAATCTCTCTTCCAGCTGCTGCACTGCCATTGTGCCATTCTGATGTTTTCTTGTCTCTCTTTATTGAGACACAGTTTATCCATTTAAAATGTAAAATCCAATGGTTTTTAGTATAATCACAGAATTGTACAATCAGTCCCACAATCAATTCCAGAATGTCTTCACTACCATAAAAGGAAGTCCTATACCTCTTAGTTGTCACCCACCAATCCTTCCATCGTCCCCAGCCCTAAGTCACCTCTGATCTACTTTCTGCACCTATAGGTTTATATTTCATGCAAATGTGACCTGCAGCGGCTGGCTTCTTACACACAACATAATGTTTTCAGGGTTCACCCATGTAGCATGTATCAGTAGTACTTCATCTTGAGAACATTTTAATGTCACTGAAATAAAGATGCAGCTTCAAACCAATGGCATGTATAGTTTAATCAGCAGCAATTCTTCTTCGCAAAACTTAAAATAATGATGTACCTTGCAGTTGATAGTGTCAAACTCAATTAAACTTTATATTTATGCCTTCATCTTACCCCTGATCACAGTCAGCTTTGTGGCCAAGTCACTTACTTATGTTTCTGTCTTGTCTTCTGCAGGACTGGCTACAGACGGATAGGAGCTATGTCTTAATTATCTTTGTTTTCTTTAAACACCTAGCACAATACTTGCTTTTTTGTCATTGTTGTTGTTTTTTGGTTTTTGGGGTTTTTTTTTAGTACTTGGCTCTTAGGTCGTGTTAC
Source organism: Hystrix cristata (assembly GCA_004026905.1). Classification (NCBI taxonomy): domain Eukaryota; kingdom Metazoa; phylum Chordata; class Mammalia; order Rodentia; family Hystricidae; genus Hystrix; species Hystrix cristata. Next base: position 22,123 of record PVJO010013099.1, read on the forward strand.
CTTCTGGGATATTTCCACCAAGAATAATATGACACAGCAGGAGAAGGATGCAAAATCTTCATGCCCCGTTGCACACTGGATGAGTGTGCAGTGTGCTTATGTTTCCTAGATTTCGGGTGGCTGCTGATACAGTTAATCAACTGAATGTCTGCACACCTGCTGTGTGCGAGGTCCTGTGTTCTGCACAGAGTGTTGTGTTACAAAGATGGTTTAAATACAGTTCCTATAAGAGGGGAGCACTTGTACTGAGCACCTAGGTGCTAAGACAAGGGCTTTCAAGTCTGACAATCCTGAGTTCTGCCGCTTCTTTGTGAACTCTGCATATTGAACGCTCCATCTCATTTCTTTATCTATAAAATGAATATAACAAGAACATGCAGAGCTTGGAGGTGTTATCAGAAATAAATGAGGTCGGGAATATATAAAGGATCTGGTATATTAATATGTGCTCAAATAAATAGTAGTTATTCTTGTGAATTTTAGAGCAGTAAACCTTCATAAATTATTGTGTTAACCTGTCTGATTCTAGGCACACACCTAATTGGATGTTGTGAGATATAGATCTTAAAGCGGCTTGTCGTTTCGTGGGGGAAATGAAGCAGGCTTCCTGGAAGGGAGAGGGTTGAGGAGTGAAAATGCTAAAATGACAGGATTTCCACCAAGTCGAAGGGCACTGGGAGGTGAGTTTGGGAAAGCCTGACTAGAGCATTCCCTCCTCCTCCTCGGCAGCTCTTTCGTTATCCGGACGGAGCCTTCAGATGTATGGATGCAAACGTATGCCCTGTATTTGACTAGCTGTAGCAAGAAAGTCACAGTCCAGATTTGACGCACTCTAGTTCCTTCCTGGATATTATATTTCTCTTCTCAGCAAATCTACATATCCTGGGCTTCCAGGAGCTGTGGTCTCTGCATTTTTTTATTCCTCTGGTGCCTAGCATGATGGGCAAATGAATTCCACTTAACAAGTGTTGTTAACTTTTTATTTTGAACCACTAACAAGTGTTGTTGAAGAAAGAATATATTTTGAATGAATAAACGAACAAATAGTTACAGGGTTGGCTATTCGAACAAAATACGTTTATTTTCCAAGGTGGCATTTAGATATAAGGCTTTAAAAACTAAAAGAATTATATTCATTCATCAACATTTTTTTCAGTTTTATGAATAATATCTCATATCACAATTCAATAAGCAGAGATGCAGTGGTTGGGTTTATTTACTTGGATTTTTGTTTTTTGAAATAGTCAAAGCACCCTGAAAACAATATTTCATTTTCCTGCTCAGCAGACAGGTTAATAATAAATTAGTTGGCTCCATGGCTCCCGACCTTTGGGAGAAGGTGCTGAAAGATTCACAGAGCTACAGAGCACTGTGGAAAGCCGGGCTCTGCACCTCTACTGCTCTGGGCGGTGGAGCAGGGGCGGGATACGGACTGAGGACTGGGGGCTCTTTGGCCTGGGTCAGCCTACAGGAAGGTCAAAGATCACATACCGGAAGTGGGTACTGTTAAATAGGGGGCACGGCATTGATTAGGTTAACAGAAAATGTGAGAGAAAAACCTAAATTAATCATGGCATGAGCAAGATGAAGTTCACTTTTCTCCCACATAAAGAGCTCCAGATGTGGGTGATTTGGGGCAGGAAGCTCTCTGTCAGCCCCAGGCCCCCATTCCCAGGCTGTGGGCTTCCGGTTTCTAAGCAGGCAGCTGGGACCTCAGCCACATATTGGGAGGAGACAAAGAGGCAACCAAAAAGGAGGCTAAAGGCTCACATCACTTGCCTTTTAAGAAGTTTTCCCAAAAGTTGCCGTTCAACACTTTAACTACTGCCTCACCGACCGGAACAGGCCGTGGAGGAGACTGGGAAATGAAGGCCTCAGGTGGCCATACCCAGGTTAAAAATCAGTTTCATTGCTGAGGAGAAAGGGAACAATGAGTGTAGGGGTGGAACACTCAGTGCCTCCCTTTAGTGTGCGGGTCCCTCTGCCTGCCCCTGAGGGTGAGACACGGGAGGCCCTAGGGAAGCTCTTGGATCCGGGACTCGCAATTCTCCCTTCCCACAGAATGAAAGGTTGGCAGGCTGTGAGCCCTGCTCCTGAGCGTCCCACCCCACTCCAGGGCCTTGTCTCTGTGTAGCGGGGGTGGGGGTGGGGTTCTCCCGATACTTTACTCCCTGCCCATTTTCCTTTGAAACTAGGTAGCCACCTAGTAAATGCATTGTTCGGGGCAAGTAATTGAACATCTCTGGCCTCATTTACCAAACCTTGGAAATAGAAATAATCTGTAATAATAATAAAACATAATAATAATTATCAGGCCCCCAAACAAAGTAGGTGCTCGAAAAATGTCAGCTTATGCTGGGGAATGTAGCTCAGTGGTAGAGTGCTTGCCTAGTTAGGCCCTGGGTTTAATCCCTAGAAACACACACACACACACACACACACACACACACACACACACACACTCCAATATACGAACACATACCAATACCCACACACAAACATACGCACATACCAATTTTCCCAACCAAATATACTATGTGAGAATGTGGAACCTACTTCCTCCACCACATTGCTACTTTCTTGAGATATTCCAAATTTAGAACTATTTTAGTTGCATAAATTAACTTTTGTCCCAACTCTAATTTTGTTTATATATTAACATTTACTGAGTGCATTACTAAGTGTGAAACACTATTCTAAATGTGTGTGTGAACTCATTTCAACTTCACACTAGCACTGTGAGGTCAGAACCGTTAGATCTCCCTTTGACAGATAGAGGTTGACTACCGTGCTAGGCCTCGCCCGGAGGAAGGTGTACAGCGAGGACCGGAAGCAGGTGCCTGGCTTGCCCACGAGTGAGAATGGAGAAAGCCTCTCCACACACCTCCATCTGCCTCTTGGCCGAGTCCAAGCTTTGTAAACTGATCAGGATGGAAATCTTCCCGGGGCTCATAGTACCTCCCGCCTGTTCTCCCTTCCTTCATCTTCTTAACTTCCAGTCTCTTACAGGATCCTCTTTACTAGGATTAATGATCAGTTATTCAACAAATATTTGTATTAAGATTTAATCTTTGTTTCTCAAAAGTTCACAGTCTGGTTGGAAAGACAAGAAGTGAAAGATAATTACAGGGCTGGGGATTTAGTTCAGCGGTTAGACAGCTTGGCTAGCAAGCACAAGGCCCTGAGTTTGATCCCCAGCACTGGAAAAAGGAAAAAAAAGACAATTACAGCAAACGACCTAGCCATTCTACTGAGTGTTTACCTCAAGAATTGAAAGGAGAGCTCTCCTTTTGTTAATTTAAAAAAAATTTATTAGTACATATTTGCAGTGTTTTGTTAATTTAAAAATTTTTTTATTAGTATACGTTTGCAGTACGTAATAATTACATTCATCATGGGGAATCGGCACATGTACATGACACATTTTAATCCTTTTTATGTCTCCTTCCCCCCACCCCCCGTCCCTCTCTCTTGGTCCCCTTCCCATTTATGAAAGATCTAACTCCCTGTTTCCTATTATCTTTTATTTTGCTCTTTATTTATACTTTGGGCTTCCCAGATAAGAGAAACCACATAATATTTAAGCTTATGTGACAGATGATACAGTATGTATACCAACATACACGGCAACATTATTCATAATAGCCAAATAATGCAAACGACTCAAATGTTCATCGAAGGACAAATGGATACGCAGAATGTGTTTGTCTTGTTCAGCCTTAGAAAGGAATGCATTCTGGAATATGCTGCAACATAGATGAGTCTTGAAAACATTAAGCTTAGTAAAATAAGCCAGACCAAACTGGACACATACTTTATGATTCCACATGGACGAGTTACCTAAAGCAGTCAAATCCACAAGCTAAAAGTAGAATGGTGGTTGCTGGGGCTGAGTTACTGCCTAGTGGGTACAAAGTTTCGCTTTGGGAGCACGGAAATGTTCTGCAGATAGATGGTAGCGATGTTTGAACAACAGTGTCAATGTGCCTATGCCACTGAACTGCACAATTAATTTTTATTTTTGTTAAGAAGTAGGTTCTCACTATGTTCCAAACTCCCGGATTGAAGCACTCCTCCTGCTTCAGCCTCCTGAGTAGCTAGGACTACAGGTATGCACCATCATATCCAACTGAACTGTACAATTAAAAATGGTTAAAGGGGTTGGGGACTAGCGCTTGCCTAGCAAGCGCGAGGCCCTGAGTTCGATCCCCAGCATCCCCCGGCCAAAAAAAGAAAGGTTAAAATGACCAATATTCTACTTACTACAATTTTAAAGACGATGATGCAATAAGGCAAGGAACTAACAGGCCACTGAGCAGGCACATAAGCCAGACACTTTTCCGGGTCACCTATCAGGTCCCCACACCCACCTTTGCTGCCTTCTCAGCGCCTGCCCCGTGGGCAGCTGTGAGCGCCCCTTCTCTGGGCGCCAGCGATGCTGGGCTTGGCACAGAGCACTGAGGAAGTTAGTGCAGGGTGGGCAGAACACGGCCAGCTGTTCCAGGCTCAGTGGTGAGGTTGGGGCCTTTAGGGCCATTACCAAGCAAGCAATCCCGGTGAGGAAAGACTGTGTCCTGAACCAGGTGGGGGCCAAAGGAGATACAGGGACTTGAGGAGGGCTCAGGGTGCAGACTTAAGAAAACTGAGTGACCCGAGGAGGGACATGAGAAAACAGGGCACCCAGGGAGGACGACCCTGCTTGGGGCCCTGGTTGTGCAGGATAGATAGAATTCAGGAGGACAAATGTGTTGGTTAGGGCAGATGCATTTTTTTTTCCTGTTTTTCGAATGCTGAATTTTAAGGGGCTTGCAATAAAGCCAGCAGCCAACTACCCTAGAGGAAATATCAGTTTTAATTTTACTCAAAGAAAGCTCAGAAGGAATCACTAGGAAAACAGATTGAAATTAAAAAAAAAAAAAAAAAAAACCAAAGAGTTTCTGAGAAGCCTTCCAAAGAGAATATAGGACCAGATGTGCTGCTTGCATAAGTCTGGCATCTTCCTGTGGAAGTCGGATTTATGTTTATTTTCAGCGAGTTGCCCACATTCAGCTTGCTTCCCTGCTTCTCAGTGGTAAAAGCACTGATTAGGATCCAGAGCCAGTTATGTGGTCTTCTTGGTTGGAATCCAAGCTGTCCAAGCTGTCCTTCCCAGTGCTCAAAAGGAAGGATAAGACTCTTGAGCTGTGGGGGATTATAAAACCAAGTCCCTGATTCTGTGTTACTGGGAATGGACTCTTTGTCTTTAAGCCTGACTTGACTTCAAAAGGCTTGTCACTAGGGAAAGATTTCCATTGTTTATTTTTTTCTGCATTTAGATGACTCGTGTTTACCTCCCATTTAAAATCTCTCAGCCTGACAGCTGCTGTCCTCAGACGTTACTTTGGGGAACACTAAATCAGTCTTTTCCGCGTGTGCCCTACCTCTCCCGGCCCTCTGAGGCTCGAGGGCACCCTCACTTGAGCTCATACTCAAGGCTTTCCTGCCTCTGCCTAGACGTGGACACAGGCTAGCCTCTTTCTCCTTCTCCTGGGGGTACGGCTGAGAGCATGGAGGCGTCAGGACGTTGGTCTTGGGCTCCCTCCCCTTGCTTATCAGCCTGTGTGACAACAAAAGCCCAGACAGAAACCGCACATTCTGTACACTATGTTGCAATATTCCAAGTGTTTTTACATTCGATCTCAGTATCACCTTCTGGGTCTGGCTTTCTGTGAAATGTGGATAAACCTACATACTGCCCTACTTTGCACACCCGTGAAGACTTGACTGATGAGGGAGATGGGCGCCCATGCAAACCTGTCAAATCTGATCTACACAGATAGAGTAATGCACTTCAGAAACGCAACCTTTCAGAGACAGTTTATTTTTCTCTTTTGTGGTACTGGGGATGAATGCGTGGTCTTCACACTGAGCTACATTCCCAGCCCTTTTTTATTTCGAGACAGGGTCTTGCTAAATGGTTAAATTGTCCAGGCTGAGCTTGAAACTGCCATCCTCCTGCCTCAGCCTCCAGGCGTGCAGGGATTACAGGTGTGGCCAGCTTCTGTTTTCCTTTACTTGAAAAGCTGCCAACAGCTTTGCCTGGGCTCTCTGTGCATGAATATTAATTACAGGAAAGCAACCATTTATGAAGTGCTTACTTGAGTAGGCTCTTAATTGCAGTAAGAATTGCAATTCTCAGCCTTGAAAAGCAGGTATGACAAATACGTCCATTTTACAGATAAGAAGCAATCTGGGAGAGATTAAAATAGCCAGTTTAGTCCACACAGTGAATGCAGGGCAGAGACAGAACTCTAAACCAGGCTTGATGTGGGCCTGGAACCCTGCCCTCAGCCGCTCCGATTTCCTAACTCACTGCCCTGCCACTTTTCAGTCCGATCTCTTTCTCCCTTCCTCCCTCTCCACTGCCCCCTCCCTCTCCTAAGGGCTTCTTTACCCCATGGCTTTGAAGGATCTATTTTAGAAACTACAAAGTAAACAAAAGAAATCTGCCTGGATGCTGTCCACAGGCCCTAGCCAGTCATTGGTGTGAGAAAGGGAGGCGGGGGACAGAGGGAGGCGAGGGGTTCATGGGTCAGAGGACATGCATTTGAATGCTGCACTCCAGAAAAGAGGTGACAGATGTCTCCACAGAGGAGCGGCGCCTGCCCCATCCCTGGGTTTTCCTTTTGTGACAGTGATGTTTCCACCCGAAGTCTTCTCTGGCTGGGGATTGACAGGAGAAGGAGGGAGAGCGGGCCGGCAGGAAAGGGGGCCGCAAGAGGAGGAAGACTCAGAGAGAAAAACAGCTGGAATTCATCTCCTGGGGACAAGCCAAGAAGGAGGCCCAGGCCCTGGGAAATGTGCTCACCTCGTGTCCCGGCCCTCCCAGCCTCTTCTCCGCCTGGGACCCCGGAACGGACCCTGCGCACAATTCCAGACAGCCAGCGCTGCAGTGATGTCCCTGCAGACGTGGGGAACCCACTGGGAGGAGGGACACGCTCCCAGCTGCCAAAACTTAAAATAGCCTTCTAAATGTCAATGCTTAAAAACCAAAACTCTGGGTATGCGTGACTCTGGCCAGCAGGGCAGTGTGGCCAGCAGATATGTAGATTCTTGGTGTAGGAGGATGAGTGAAGTTCTAGACTTGACAGGAGAACTCAGAACCTCGTTGTTTGACAGGATCTCTCTTCACAGGAGCCCCGCGGAGGGCAGGAGCCTGGTGTGGGGCGAAGAATTGGGAAATGAGCCTGATGGAATGAATGGGGGGTGGAGTGAGGGAATCGTTGAGGGAGAGGCTTGAAGTCATGCCAGGCTGGTTTTACATTTAGAGAAAATTAGGTCATTCTGGAATCATCCTTGGGCTGTGCATAAGGTCAGGAGAAACTATTTTGGAAAATAGACCGTATTATGTCACTTCCCTGCCGAAAGCATCAAGAGCTCCTGTTAAAACAGGAATAAGTCTCAAGCTCCCTGCTGCAGCCTACAGACTTTGCTGGAGGCCCTTGCGGTCACATGCTGTCTCATCACCCACCCCTAGGCCACAGCCCTGCCAGTTGGCGGGTTCTTCAAGTGCCGCATGTAGCCTCTTTGCACCTGCTGTTCTCTTGGCCTAGAAAGCAGTGCTCTGGGTGAGTGGGCAAAGAAAGGAGGGAGGATACACACAATGGAATACTACACAGCCACAAAGTGATGGAATCCTGTTATGGCAACACTGTGGACACATCTGGTTAGCACTGTCCAGCCGGCTCTTTGCCCTCCCGCTTTGACGCACATGTGATGCCTAAAGCTGATGGACAGATGAAGTCCAGGAAAATCACTGAGATCCTGGCTTTGATAATTTGGGGGTTCTACAAACATTGTTTTGGGGGGATTTTTTTTTTAATGGTTGGGACAGGGTCTCATTGTGTAGTTCAGGCCAGCCTTAAACTCACTATGTAGCTCAGGCAGGCCTTGAACTCGTGGCGATCCTCCTGTCTCAGCCTCCTGAGTGCTGGGATTACAAGGGTGCACCACCACACCTGGCCACATTTTATAAATAGATGTCTTCTATGACTTGCTCTAAATGCCAATGAATTTGATGTGAGGATACTGATACCGAGATGTATTATGTAAACTGCCAAAGCCACACAACTAGTGCAAGGCAGAGCTGAGACTTGAACTCGGGTCTGTGCCTCCACCATACATGCTGGACACCCTCTGACCAGTATTACAGAGAGATTTCTGCACTCGTGCCATAAAAATCACCCAAGAACCTAGGAAATGGAGATTCTTGGGCCTCACCCCAGGCCTACTGGCCCAGAAGGTAAAGCCTCAACTTAGCACAGTTTCTTCATCTGTTTCGCTGCTGTTACAAAGATCCCTTAGGTAAGTCACGAAAAGTAGATATTTATTGACTCCCATTCCTGAAGGCTGTGGAGTCCAAGGTCAAGGGGCCAACAAACGTGGCATGTGGTGTTGGCTTTCTCTGCCTCCTAGATGGCGCCTTGCTGTGACCTCAGTGGGTGAGAGGAGCAAACACTCTGGCCTCCTTTGCCAGGCGCTGATCCGGCTCCCAAGGGCAGAGCCTCGCCTGCCCGAAGCCCTGGCTCTTGGTGCTGTCGCACTGGGGAGGAAACTGGTTCACAAGTGCTCACGACTTGGCCTTTACCAGGGTTTCCTATGGAGCCTTGTCATGGGTTGGTCCTCCACGGTCCCGCGTGGGTCCCCACACAGACACACACACTACAGATACACACAGATGTACTCTGCAGACTTGAAACATGCCAGGCCTGCGCTCACACCGTGCCTTTGTGTGTCATCTGCCCACTTGACTGAGATTCTGTTTATTCCTCCAGGCTCAGCTCCAAGCCCGCTTCCTGGAGAAGCCTGTCCTGTCCCCGGACTGGACATCGCTTCTGAGCATTTCTTGACACTTCACAGTTAATCAGCACCGCTCTAGATTGACCAAGAAGCCAGTTTCTCTCCTGTCTCCCTTGCTACGGCTTGAGTAAGTCTTAGTAAGTGTTTTTCAGTGATATCAACAGATTTAAGACAGTATTTTCAATGCAAAAGGCAGTAATAATAAACTGAGTCTTATCTTGGATTCTACTAAACAAACAAACCTCAAACACACATACATGCAAAGCAAGATAAATTTTAAAAAACAGGAAATAAGAGATAAAAAGTCATTTGTTCAGTTTATGAAGGGAAATTCAGAACATTTTATTTTTAATGCTAACATTTAGAGTACAGATTCAAGAATATTTATTTTATCATGGAATATTCAAAATACACAAAAGAGGCTAGCACAGTGGTTCCTTCAGTACCTATTGCCCAGCTCTAAAAATTATCAATGTTCTGATTTTTTTCCAAGTGATGCTAATTCTAAAACATGTACTCATTCAAAACAGAGAGCTGAAAACAATTAATTTTAAAACACTCATACGTGTAGTGCTGAAAAGCCAGCCACAGCTTCAAAAGAACATTAATATCCACCACCCTGAGTGTGTGTTACCCAATAATTTGTTTAATGTAAACATTTAAATACAACTTATGTGGCTTTTGGGCATTTTTCAATTTTTAAAAAAAGTATTCTGGGACCCTCAGCAAACAGAAGTGACCTGAGACGCTCCTGTCCCCCCCAGGTGAAGGCTCCGTTAGAGGTCGTGTCCCAGGTTATGGCCCAGGTTTTCTCCACCCAGGCCCCCCCATCTGAGGCTCCTGTAAGTAGCGCCAAGGTGAGCCTCGGGTTTGAGAGCGGCACAACCAGAAAGAAGACGGAGCAGCCACTGGGTAAGATGGTTGGACAGGCAGCAAGGAAGCAGGAAGGGAGATTGGGAGGGGAGATAGTGCGGGTGCACAGGACAGAGCGGGAGCAAGGAGGCAATGTTCTTGTGGAGCCAGAAAAGGAAATCTGGACTTAGAGCGTACATGATCCAAAAAGCTTTTTTGTTTTTGGAGACAACCGTAACACAAAAGCCAAGACGCTGATAGTTAAATTTTTAAAACTGGAACGCAGGTCCAGGACACTTACAAACACATACCACAGCACCCGTGCATGGCCCAGAGAGCCCCTGACTGCTGTCTCACCCAACAAAAAGTGGAACCCGAAGGCTCTGGGGGCACCTCCCAGACCCCATCCAGGCCTGGCCTCTGGGGCTGCTCTGCTTCCCTGAGGGGACAACGGAGGGAAGAATCCAGGGTGTCCTGAGCTGGCAGGGATAGTGGAGGAATTGCTGCTGACAAGGCCCCTTCCCTTCCGGAGCTGCACAGGGTGCAATGGAGTTGTCCTGGGGAAAAGGTGGACTTTGTGAAAAATGCGGGTTTGGCTGGGTGCTCGGGATAACCGCTCCCCACCACTTGGCATTCCACTTCTTCTCCAGACATAGTAAGGAAAAAGTGCCACCAGGGAAGGCCTGTGGCCGGGGACCTTGGATGGGGCGGGGATTCAGGGTCTGGGAAGGCAGCCAGAAGAGAAGCCAACCGCCTCCCTCCTCCTCCTCCTGGCCCAGGGGAGGGTGAGGGGCTCCTCCCTCCAGGCGGGTGACAGGCACAAGCCAGGCCCTCGTGCCACCCCAGAGGCAGCTCACACAGGGCAGGTTAGAAGGCCAAACAATACCCAGCCCTGAAGATTTCCTCACATGACTCATCCCTGAGGCAGCGCAGGAGATGGCAAGAAGATAAACTGAAAGAAAGAAAAGGCTGTTCATCTTTTCTAGTATCACGGGCAGAGAGCAAGAGCAATGACAATGAATCAGAAAGGCATTTCTCAGGAATCTAAAGTGATTTGTCATATACAGTGATCAATAACCTTTCAAAATGATTTCTGACTTGCTTTCCCTTCCTAATTTGATCGACTCCAAGTTGTGCAGGGACCCTGGTGATACGGGGTGACATGTCACGCCCCACCCCCACCCAGGAGGAAACAGAATGCTGCACATCTGCGGCTAACAAGTTTACATCCAAGCTGCATCCTTTTTGATGTTTATGCATGAAGGGAAGCCACATGGAAATGTGATGAGGTGTGGAATTCCAAGATTTTAATAAATACCGAACACAGGAAAAACCAAGCTCTCGTGTTTGGGATGAATGGTGTTCTTTGCAAACTGCCTGCTGAAGCGTTTTGATTCCAGCTCTGGCGGAAAGCAAGGGAGGCAGGAACCAGCTTTGGGGCGCACTTAGCAACGCATTCCTGCTTCCTGCGCCATTGGGCTCTGTTTTTATCTTTGCTCTCCTTGCGCCTCTTCTGACATTCCTCGGCTTACGGCAGGGTCATGGGGCGTGGAGAAGGCGAAGAAGTCGCTCAACTGGGACGACCTGGTCCTCAAGAAGACTAGTTTGGCCCTCGCTGGCTCTGGAGCAGGCCTTCTCTGCCTCCCTTCAGGCCATCCAGGGAGTGAGCGGAGCGCAGGATCGCGGGTTCAGGCTCTCTGCTCACCCGGAGCTGGCATGCGGCCCCCTGGCCTGCCCTCCGCTTGAGCTTACACCTGACTTCCTTTACTAGGCCACGCGCGTCTGCAGCTTCCATTGATTAAAGGCCTTTAAAAAGGTCGTTGACTGGACCTTTAAAATACATCAGAATTAAAATCTCAGCCATTTTGGTGTGTCTTTATCTTGAAAATATATTCAGAGCTTCGAAAGGAAGTGGCCCAGACCTCTCCCCTGAGCCCCACTACTACCAAACACAACCAAAGAAGGGCCTTAGTGGGGACGAAGTCCCGCTCTGACACCGGAGGGAGGAGACCAGGGGACAGTGACAGAGTCTGTCCAGTAGGGGCAGCCTTGCTCCCTGTCTTTGGGGCCACTCTCCCCACACTCAGTGTTCACCCGGGTGCCATCCTTCTGGGTAAGAGCGGCCAGTTTTCCCTTGGCACTGAGCTGGCAGGGACCTTAGCCGGGGCCCTCCTAAGCAGCCCGGGAGGAGCTGGCCGAGTTGTCGAGGTGACGTGGCTGAGACCTTGACTGGGGCCTGCTTTCCCACTTTGAGTTCCCGAGAGTGACTTGAGAGGCAGGGGGAGGGGTCATGGTAGACAGAAGTTCAGCACAGTCCATGGGAGGGGACAGAGGGCAGACTGAGGCATGCCAGAAAGGAGGGAGTCAGACTATGCCCTTAATCCGCTGATGCCACCAGCACAGACCTCTCCTGTGCTCTCAGCAAGGATACACAGAGCTCTGGGGACCTTCCTTGTGCTGGGCAGGGGGGAGTGGCAGGTGACACATGAGTGGCCTTGGTGCCCAGGGGCTCTGGCTGAGAGCTGCACACAGCTGCAGCTACTCGCTTAGACCAGGCAGCCCAGAGGGTGGCGGAGGTCTGTCCTGTGGCGATGGCTCCACGTTTACTGTTGATTTGGAAACTGGGAAAGGAAGGCAGGGGAACTGTGTCTGGCTTGCCCACAACTCTGTTCTCCCCGCCTAGAACAATTGGTTAAGTGCTTAGGGCTTAGGATACAGTCATCTTCCCACAGACCTCTGGTCAGCTGAGGATACTTTAAGTCAAAAATACATCTATTAGCCAGCTCTGTGGCACATGCTTGTTGTTCTAGCTACTAGGGAAGATTTCATGAGCTCAGCTCAGTCGTAAAGCACCAGTGTAGTAAATAAAATAAAAAATAGAAAAATTCAAAGTATGAACTGAACACATATTGCTTTTGCACCATTGTAAAATCCAAAATCATCAGTCAGAGACTCTACTTCATATTTACAGTGTCATCTGATCCTTGGCATGTGCCTGTGAGATCCAGCCCCTCTGTGCATAGGATGACGATGAATCTGGGTTTGAACACAGACTCTCTGGCTCCAAAATCTGTGGGGTTTTTTGTTTGTTTTTTTTTCCTAGAGGGGAGTGTGTCGGGGATTGAACTCAGGGCCTTAGTGCTTGCTAGGCAAGCGCTCTGCCATTTGAGCTAAATCCCCAGCCCCCTGAAACTTGTTTTTTATCACTGCATTGTAAGCAGATGGGCGCTTGTGAAATGGGGCAGACGTAGACCGATTTCAGGAGTCTGAAGCCGTCAGAGGTTGAGGAGTGCTGGACTTGGGACTTGAATGACTACGAGCCTGGGGAGGGTCTTTGAGGGTGCTGGGGAGTCTTCGCTTTCATTTCACTCTGTTTTTCTAGTAGTACAGAGCAGGGCACCCAAGGTCCTGCCCACGTGTTGTGTCACATGAACCAACACGTGCGGGCCCAGTGGCCTGGCTCTGTCTGCAGCAGAGGTCCTAGCACACGACTGGGGTGCAGAGAGGCAGAGAGGGGACACAAAGCGGGAACTAGGTTCTGCTATCTTTGTACGCAAATGCATTCGGTTTGAAGCAGAAATGGAGCTGTGCGCAGTCGGGCAAATGTAAAGCAAGTGAAGTTGATTGCGCCACCCTGTTGAGTTGTAGATTTTCCCAGCTGGGTGTTTTAAATGTCTTAGACACTTAGCTGCTTTCTTCCTTTCTGCCTGTACCTGTACTTGGAATTTGTAACTCATTCACACTAAGGCGTACATGGTTAACGATACTTACATATTCACAGGTATTTGATGACCCATCACTAAGACCTTGATTCCTACATGGGAAAGGAGAGGAGAGTGTAGAGTTTGTTATGGTTTATATCTGGATGTGCACCCAAAGCCTCATGTGCTCAAAGTTGGGGTTTTTGAAAGGAGACTGAATGATGGGGGTGCTATAGCTAAAGTGGTGTTAGGAGGTGGGACCTAGTCAGAAAAGGCGCCCCATTGGGGGCTGACCCGGAAGGGTTTATTGCCCTTCCAGCTCCTCCCCTCCCACCCTCTGCTTCCGGTCTCCATGCTGTGAGTAGCTCTCCTCCCGCCCTGCTTTGGAGCCCGCCGACTCTGGAGTGAAACCTCTACAAACTGTGAGCTGAAAGAAGCCTTTTCTCTCTTAAGTTGTGGCTATTGTGTCTCAGCATGCGAAATGATTAAGACAGAATTTTAAAAAGGAAACAAGGAGGGGTTAGGGATTTAGCTCAGTGGTAGAGCGCTTGCCTAAGAAGTGCAAGGCCCTGAGTTCAATCCCCAGCACCCCTGCCCGAGAAAGAAAACAAGGAAATCTTTGTTCTTAAAGAACTTTCAGTACTTAGAAGAGATAAAGTACACTTACAAAAACCTGGGTTCTAAATGTGGGAGAATATTTCCAGGTTGAAAGTCAGGACTTCTCCCTCTGTTCTTGTCCTTGCCCCGTCTGAGGCAAGGGATATGGCCAAGAGGGCACTAGAAGGAGCTAGCAATCCTCGCTGGCTCCTCTGTCTAAAAGCCCAGACTCCTAGGAAAAGGGACTTTCCTAGGGCAGGTGTTCCCTCTTGAAGAGTGGAGAACAACAGTGGATTCTAAGCCCAGGTTAGAAAGGGCCTCTGCTGGCTCCCAGCTGGTGGGAAGCAGTAATCGGGGCAGATTAGAAATGGCTGCGTATGGTTTAGGGATTTATTAGCCAAACCAAGACACATTTGATGGAGAAGGGGACACTGTTGATAATCAACATGACAGTGTGTGTAAACCAGGACTGTCCCAGGAAAGCAAAGGTGTATGTGTGGCAGAAAGGAACAGAGGCAGCCTCAGAAAAGATCTGGGTGCCCCAAGGACGGCACAGAAGTCCGGGGCCTAAAGAGGCCACACCAGTGGTAATGCCGGATGTCCCAGAGGGAACCTGGGTGACGGTTAATAGATGAGCCTTGGCGTCCGCCCTCCTGTGCGTCTTAGCACTGCCTGCGTGATGTAGTCTGGTACAGCTCAGGGTTGGTGCCAGGTGGGAAGCAGGCCTGGAAGGAGTCAGAATTAACCAGACGCCGGTCACCTGTTCCTTCAGCGTGGGAAGGAAAAGAACAAAGAGCAGGTCGGTGGAAACAAACTGAGCCTGGAGGAGCCAGGACCGTGGTCGTTTGTTCAGCGGCAGAGGAGTTTCACAGAGAAACCAGCGCCTGGTGATTTAAGGGCTGAAAGATGAAGTTGGGTCCCTACCCTGGGAAGAATGGGGGGGCCAATCACAGAAACCCCAAAGAAATCGCAGACACCCCTAAATTCCTCAGCATGCCTGCCATTAACCAGTGTTCAGTATTTTTTTTCTTGTTTTGCACAATTACAACAAAATTTGCAAAACTTAGTGTGCATGCCCTAAAATTTCCCCAAACATTGCATTTAAAGTTTTTCCAAATATACGCCAAATCGAAAGAACTGCACAATAATCCTTTGTATGCTCATCACTTGGATTTTGCCCTTAGCATTTTATTATACTTGTCATAGCCACTCATCCATTTTTCTATCCTTTAATCGATCTAATTTTTTAGACATTTCAAATTATTTCTCTCCAGCATGTATATAGTTAATCAGAGATAGATATTTGTTTATGGTTTTTTTTTCTTTTTGTTTTGTTTTGATTTTTGAGACATGATCTTGCTATGTACTATATTCCAGGCTGACTTTGAATTTGAAACAATCCTCCTGCCTCAGCCTCCTGAGTGCTGGGATTATAGGAGTGTGCCACTATGTCTGGCTGGTATTTTTTTTTTTTTTTATTTGTTTAATTGTTTTTTTTTAGACGGGACCTTGCTCTGTAGTCAGGCTGGCCTGAAACTCCCTATGTGTCCTGGGCTGGCCTTGAACTTGTGATCCTCCTGCCTCGGCCTCTAGAGTGCTAGGATTACACACAACTGTTTTCTGAAAGGCTTCTTTCATATGGCATAGTACTTAAGAGGTCCATTCATGCTGTGCTTTGCAACACTCGTTCATGTCTTCTCCTTACTGAGAAGTGACCCCTTGTAAGAATGCACTTAGCATTCTGCTCTCTTGGTGGACCTCTGGGCTCATTCCAGTTTGGGGCTATAGAGCTGCTATGAATGTTCTCATCCGGGTCTTGTTGTGGACTTACATTTTCATTTCTCACACGTAAATGCCTTGGACTGGAATTGCTGGGATACAAAGGTAGGTGTATGGTTAGCTCTGTAAGAAGCTGCCAGCTCTTTTTCCCAAAGTGGCGCTATTTTCCGTCCCGTCGCTGAGGTGCTGGCACCCTAGAGTGTGGTGCCCCACGTACCTCCCGACATCTGGGAGTGCCGATCTTTCTCATTTTAGCCACTCTGGTAGGTGCGTAGGAATGACTCATTTTAAATGTGCGTTTCCTTGGTGATTAAGCTTGGTGAGCACTTTTTCAGGTGACAACTGGCTCTTTGTTTATCTTCTTTTGTGACGCATTTGCTCAAATTTTGTGCCTCTTTGAAAAATTGGTCATTCGACTCATTACGTGGCGGGAGTTGTTGTGCTTTGTCAAATACGATCTGTGAATATTTTCTCCCAAAGTGTGGCTCGCCTATTACCTTCATGACAGCTTGTGATGAGCAGAAGTTTTCAATTTTCATGAAGTATAACATGTATTTATTGCTTTTTGTGACCAGTTTTGTAAAATTTTGCCTACCTGCGAGTCACAAATATATTGTTTTCTACTAGAACTCATAAGATTACAGCTTTTAAGCTTAGATCTGTGACTCATCATAAATCACTTCTGTGACTGGTGTTGGAAAGGGCCTGGGCTGCTTTTTTCCCTTGGGACACCCACTTATTACAGCAATATTTGCCAAAAGGCCGTTGTTCCTGTTTTAATTGTTTCTGTGCCCTTTTGGGAAATTGGGTAACCACGTGTGTGGCCGCCTAATTTTGTGCTCCTGTCTGTTCCATCCATCTGTATGTTGACTCTTGAGCCAGGACCGCACTGTCTTGATTAATCTATAAGTCTTAAAACCGGGCACTGTAAATACTCCAAATTCGTTATTTTTCAAAATGGTCTAGGTAGCTTAGGTTTTGTTTTTGTTTTTTTAATTAAAAAAGCTTGTCAATTTAAAATTTTCTCTTTGGAAACTTTTGGGGAGAATTTCCACTTACATTTCTTTGCTTTCTCTCAACATATTTTATACTGATCAATATAGAGTTCTTACAATTTTTGGCTAAATTCCTAAATATTATTTTTACCCAAGTATGAGTTAAACTTCTGGTGCAGTGTTCAATTGTTTGCCACTAATAGAAACCCTGTTAAATTCATTTATTCCAACAGTCATTTATAGGTTGTTTAGGGTTTTGTTTTGTTTCGAGACACAGTTTTACTGTGTAGCCCAGGCTGCTCTCAAACTCACAATCCTGCTTTAACCTCCTGAGTGCTGGGATTATAGTCCACCTGCTTTGAATTTTTTTTTAATGAACAATTGTGTCATATGAAGATATGTCATATGGTTGTATCTCTTCCTTTCTAAATTTGAAAAGTTTTACTTCATTATCACCAGATGTGGTGGTACATGCCTGTAATCCCAGCACTAAGGAGGCTGAGGCAGGAGGATGGCTGTGAGTTTGAGGGCAGCCTGGGCTACATAATGAGACTGTATCAAACAACAATGAAACTTTTTTTTTTTTTTTTTTTGCCTTTTAATCTTTTTGCCCATAGCAAAGGCCAGGACTTCTGATACAGTATAAACTAGAGATGGTTACAGTGGATAGTGTCACCTTGACCCTCACTTTCCAGGGCACATTCAATATTTCACCATTAAGTATAGCTGTAGATGTTTGGATTGTGTTGAAATTCTCAAGAAAATGTCCAGTTCATCCAGATTGCATTTGGTGGGGGGGTATAAACGTATTTATACTACTTCTTATTCTCCTTTTAATATCCATGGGGTCTATAGATCCTGCCTGATAGAGGCAGTCCATACTCTCGGTTTGGGGGAATTAGCTTACCTAGGGCAGCTCTGGCGAACCAATGGCACACGGGCCACGGCGGGCACACACAGCCCTCTCTGTTGGCACATGAGGAAAGTGTATGAGTTGTTTTTTTGAAACTAAAACCTCAGTATTCCGGTTTAGTTGCAGTGTTCGCATTTTGAGATAAATCAGTGGGTTGGGCTTGCAGTTTGGGCACTCGTCTCTAAAAGGGTCGCCATCCCTGGTCTAGGGAATTAACAATTCTGTTGTCTTTTGCTTTAATTCAGTTCATCAATTATTTTCTTTCTTGTTGATCTCTACTCTCACCTTTATTGTAGCCTTTCTCTTATTTTTGCTTTACATTGCTCTTTCTCTAGTTTTTTAAAGTGGAAACTTATGTATTGGTTTTAGGCCTTTCTCTTCTAATAAAAGCATTTATTTATTTATTTTTTTGGTGCGGGGGATCGAACTCAGGGATTTGTGCTTGCAGGCAAGCACTCTAACCACTGAGCTAAATCCCCAGTCCTGGCATTTAAAGCTATACATTTTTCTCTATTTGCTTCTTTCAATATACCCCACAATTTTGGTCGTATTATATGTTTCATCGTCATTCAATTTAAGATATTTTCTAATTTTCTTTGTTTTCTTCTTCGATTCAGTTATAGGAACGTATTGTTTAATTTTCAAATATTTGGTGCTTTCTTAAGTATCTTATTGTTATTTCTAACTTAATTTCGTTGCTAAAGAACATAATCTGTATGGTTTTAATACTTTCTGTTTTGTTGAGACGTGCCTTATGACCATACCTTTGATCTGTCTCGGTATACGCACCGTGTGTAATTGAGAAGAATTGTATTCTTCACTTGTTAGGTGTTAGGGTCTGTAAATATCCGTTAGATCAAGATGGTTGATCTTGTTCAAATCCTCTATGTTCTAACTGGGGCACTTTTTCTTTGGTTTGATCTAGTTTTGCTGCCAATTGATAATAGACTAGTAACATCATAGAATTATATTGTTCTTTTTAAATTTTCTCAACTTTATGTATTTTTGAAACTTTTAAAATAGGTTTATATATATAATATGTCTTTCTGATGCATTGACACTTTTATCATTATGAAACATCCCTTTTTATCTGTGGAAATACTTTTAATCTTGTCTGTTTTTTCTAATATTAATACAGTCATTACAGTCTCTTGCTTACTGATTATGTGGTTTATATTCTTTCATTTAATTACTTTCCATCTCCTAGTTCCTTTACATATTTAAATATATCAGATAGAAAACATGTAGTTGGAGCCTGACTCTAATAGGAAATTTCTGCCTTTAAGTTGGACTGTTTAGTCCATTAAAATGTAAGGTAATTCTTCAACAGAAGGTTGAATTAAAGACAGTCATGTTGTTTTTGTTTGTTGCATTTGTTTTTTGTTTATTTTTCCTTCCTTTCCTGCCTTCTTTCGGATCCTTTGAATATTTTTAAAAATTCCATTGTAACTTATGAATTGGCTTTGTAGTTACAACTGTTCACATTTGGGGGGCTGTTGGAGTTTGAACTCGGGGCCTTGTACTTGCTAGGTAAGCACTCTACCACTGAGCTAAATCCCCAGCTAAAACTGTTCACATTTTTAACATGCTAGTCTAGATATTACAATTATAGATTCTTAGGGGTGTATTATTTATTAAAGTCCTTATTTTTTTATGTTCTTCAAATTGTGTAATTTCTGTTGGTCCATATTCAAGTCTCCTCATCTCTAGTTTGCCTTTAAATCCATCCAGTGTATTTTTCATTTCAGATATTGTATTTTTCACTTTTATATATTTCCACATTTCATTTTCATGGTTTTTGTTACAGATATTTTCCATCTTTTCATCCATTATAAGCCTTCATTATGAACTTTTTCTTCACCTTATTGAGATAATAGCTGCCTTAAAATCTTTTTGTGCTAATTCCAACTTTTGGGTTGTCTCAGGTTTGGTTTTTGTTTGTTTTTTCTTTTGAAATATATTTTAAAAGAAGCCATTTGATATTTTCCCCAAAGTGGTTGTAAATACACTCCCTATTAACAGGGAATTAGCATCCTGCTTGCTTACCAGCCAGCTTTTGGCCAACAGGGCAAATCTCAGTGTCCTGAAACCCATGGTAAAGTTGAAAGTATCATAACTGAAAAATGCATTAGTCCATTTATCTATCTCTCTTTGTTAAATGTGTATTTACTTCTTTGTCCAAGCTTTTAAAATGGTTTTCATTGCTTAGCTGGGCGTGGTGGCTCATGCCTGTAATCTCAGCACTCAGGAGGCTGAGGCAGGAGGATTGCCATGAGTTTGAGGCCAGCCTGAACTACATAGCAAGACCTTGTCTTAAAAAACAGTAGCAGCTAAAGTTGTTTCATTGCTGGTTTGTATTTATACATAACATTAACTTTTTTGTGTTTATTTGTAACATATATGACAGTGTTCGGGACACTACTCCAAAATAAGGTAACTTGGCATTTGAGAAAGTCTCTCTAAGCTCCTCCTGACGTTTTCCTTTGAGAAAGAACACAAAATAGTTCTCTGACCTTCCTCCACAATGGGCAGTAAGACAAGTTCCAGCTGGGTCCCCCCTATACTCAGAGGAAAGCAATGAAGACACAAACGTTAGACTCCAGCCTCTGTTTCAGCAGAGCACAAATGTCCTCCTCTTCAAACTTCAGCATAAAATCAGTTTTCCCTGTTTGTTTAGATCTTCATTTGGGAAGGCTCTCATATCGCGTGAGATGTATATTAAATCAGTTAGTAAGCTTTTCTCTTCCTAATCCGTCATTTGCTCTAGGGGCGCCAGCCACAAACCTGGCCAGTACATGAGGAAAAGTCATTCTTTTTGTCTGTTGGCTGTAAGTACATTTTTGTTTATGCATTATCGATAGACGTCCTTTTGTGAGATGCCGCCCCCTGATTTTTTTGATCAAGTTGACCTGACAAGCTGGGGTCCTGCTTTTGTTAGCAGGTATGTTATGTCTGCCTGGTCTTCCAATGGACGTGTTTGCAGAGTAATGATGCGCACGCACACTTTGTGCAGTACCTCGCTTCCTGTGAATGTAAATCCCTCCACCTGGGGAGGCACAGTTCTTATTCATGCCTTCAAAACTGTCCTTAGCTCCTTATCCTGAATACATTATCCCTTAGTTTTCTCGGTTCTTGTCTTTTGTTTTGTTTCGCTTCCTTTTTTTTTTTTTTAGGTGCTGGGGATTGAACTCATTTGCTTCCATTTTTAATGAAAATAATAACTGTATATGTTTATGGGATGCATCTGTGACATACTGATTTTAGTTCCTTCACTACATCGTGGGATGATCAAACCTATTAATTATCTGTGAGTTTATTTACAGGACCTCTATCATATTCCATTGTTCAGTATGTCTGTTTTTATACTAGTACCATGCTGTTTTGATTATGGTATCTTTTTAGTATATTTGGAACTCCAGTACAGTGATGCACCCTGCTTTATTCTGTTTGATCCAGATTGTGCTTTAGTTATTTGCTATCTTCTGTGATTCTGTACAAAAAAAAATTTTTTTTTTTAGGTTTTTTGAGGCAGCGTTGCACTGCATAGTTGAGGATGGCCTTGAACTCACAATGTAGCCCAGGCTGGCCTCAAACTTGTGGCAATCCTCCTGCCTCAGCCTCCCAAATGCTAGGATTACAGTTGTGTGCACCACCATGCCTAGATTCCATACAAATTTTATGAATTTTTTTCTATTTCTATGAAAAATGACCTTGGAATTTCTATAGGAGTGCACTGAATTTATAGATTGGTTTGGGTAGTATGAATATTTTAATGATGGTGATTCTTCCAACCCATGAATATGGGATAATTTTCCATTTGTGTCATCTTCAATTTTGTGCGTCAGTATTCTTTGGTTTTCAGTATATTGATTGTCGTGTGTTTGGTTAAATTTACTTCTATTTTTTTTGGGGGGGTGGGGTTCTGGGGATTAAACTCAAGGCCTTGTGCTTCCTAGGCAAGTGCTCTACCATTGAGCTAAATCCCTAACCCATACTTCTATATATTTTTATGCTTTTGTAAAGAAGACGGTTTTCTTAATTTCTTTTTCAGACAGCTTGTTACTAGTGCATAGAAATACTAATGATTTTTGTAAATTGATTTTTGTGTCCTGCAACTTTGCTGAGGTTTATCAGTTCGAAGAGGTTTTTTTTGTGAGCTTTTAGACAATTTCACCTTCTCCCCCCATTTGAATGGCTTTTATTTCTTTCTCTTGCCTAGAGTTTCCAGTATTGTGTTGAACAGAAATGTTGTGAGAATTGACATCTTTGTGTTATTCCTGATGTTCAAAACCTTCAGCTTTTCAGAGTATGATGTTAGCTGTGGACTTGCCATAAGTGTTCTTTTTTGTGCTGAGGAATAGTCTTTCTAAACCTAATTTGTTTATAGCTTTTATCATGAATTGATGTTGAACTTGTCAAATACTTTATCTATGATTACATGGCTTTAGTCCTTCTTTTAGTTAATATGGCAAATCAGATTTATTGATTTGCATATGTTTATCTAGTCTTGCATCCCAAGGATAAATCCCACTTGATCGTGGTGAACAATCATCTTAATGTACTGCTGAATAAACTTTGCCAGTATTTTTTTTTTAGAAATTTTGCATTTATGTTCATTAGGAATATTGGCATGCAGTTCGCTTTTCTTGTGGTGTCTTTGCCTGGCTTTGCAAAGTGGGTTTGGAAGTATTCCTACCTCTTAAATATTTTAGGAGAGTTTGAGGAGGATTTGTTTCCTTCCTTAAGTGACTGATAGAATTCAGCTGTTAAGCCATCTGGTCCTGGCTTTTCTTTGATGGGAGAATTTTAGTTACTGATTCAGTGTCCTTAGTTGTTGATTTGTTCAGATTCCTAATTTCTTGGTGATTCGATCTTGGTAGTGTGTGTTTCCAGGAGTTCATTTCTTTAATGTTGTCCAATTTATTGGCATATAATTGTTCATAGTAGTCTCTTAGGATCTTTTGTATTTCTGTGTCCTTGAAGAATTTTTCTTTCATTTTGGTTTTTATTGAGTCTTGTTTTTTCTTTAGCTAACAGTTTCTTGATTTGTTTAGTTTTTCTAAAAACTAATGTTTATATTTGTTAACCTTTTCTGTTGTTTTTTTAATCTGTTTCATTTATTTCTGCTCTGACCTTTGTTACTTCCTTCAACTAACTTTGGGCCTAGTTTATTCTTTTTCTAGTTTTTTGAGGTGAACGTTAGGTTATTTGAGATTTTCTTTTTTGGTATGGTTGTTTTTGACTATAAACTTTTAGAACTGCCTTTCCTACATCTCATAAACTTCGGTTGTGTTTCATTTTTTGTCTCTAAATTTTTTCCCCATTTAATACCCTCTAATTGTTTAATTCTCACATATTTGTTAATTTTCCATAACTCCTCCTGGTATTATTTCTGGCGTCATACTATTGTGGTTGGCAAAATACTTGGTATGATTTCAGTCGTCTTAAATTTTTTAAGGCTTGTTTTGTGCCCTAATCTATGATGTATCCTGGAGAATGTTCTGTATGCACTTGAGAAGAACATGTATTCTGTCGCTATTGAACAGAAGGTTCTCTACCTGTATGTTAGGGCCATTTGGTCTGAAGTCTAGTTCAAGTCTAGTGTGTCTTTACTTTCTGTCTTTATTTTATGGATGACCTATCCAGGGCTAGAAGTGGGATTTTGAAATCCTCTAATAGCACTGTGTTACAGTCTGTGTCTCTCTTCAGGTCTCTTCATGTTTGATGAATGTACTTAAGGGCTGTAATGTTGGGTGCATATATATTTACAGTCACTATATCCTATCGATGAATTGACTCCTTTATCACTATTTAATGGTCATTTTTGTCAGTTTTTACAGTTTTCTCTTTTGTCTGAAATAAGTACAGCTCTCCCTGTTCTCTTTTTGCATTTGCATGGATTACCTTTCTCCATCACCTTCAGTTCATGAGTCCTTGAAGGTGAAGTAAATCTTTTGTAGGTGCATATAGTTGTGTCCTGTTTTATAAATCTGTTCAACTGCTCTGTGTGCTTTATTTATCAAATTTAACCCATTCACCAAGTAATTATTGACAGGTAAGGATTTACATGTGCCACTAGGTTAGTTCTTTTCTAGTTGTTTTGTTTATCTTTTGCTCTTTTATTTATTGCTTGCTTTTGGTTTGTTAGCTTTCTGTAGTGGTATGTAGCGGTATGATTTATGTTGTGGTCTTTTGTGTATTCTAAGATTTTGCTTTATGGTTACCCTAGGGCTTACATAATATCTTATACTTATAACTGGTTCTTTTAAGCTAGTAATGATTTGACTGCACACACACACCTCTATTCTTTTACTCCCTTCCGCCTACATTTTATGTTTGTAATGTCACAACTTTTTAAAATAATTTGTATCCTTATTGTAGCTTTAGTTGCCTCTTAGCCTTTATATTAGATAATTTATTTACCCATTGGTATTACAGTATTAGGCTGTTTTGTATTTGACAGTGTACTTTTGCCAGTAAGTTTTGCACTTTCTTTTTACTTTATTTATTTTTCCTTTTTTGGTGTTGGGGATTGAACTCAGGGCCTTGCACTTGTTAGCTCTACCACTGAGCTAAATCTCCAACCCCAGTTTTACACTTTCATATGTTACTAATTAGGTCCTCTTCCTTCAGCTTGAAGAACTCCTTTTAATCTTTCTTTTAAGGCAGGTCTAATGGTGATAAATAAACTCAGCTTTTTGTGTGTCTGAGAAAGTCTTTATCACTGCTTCATTTTTGAAAGATAGTATGGATATGTAGTGTTCCTGATTGTCAGTTTTTTCTTTCACATTGCTTTGAAATATTTTCTATCCCTTTCTCAATTAGCTTTTAAATAACATTTGCAAGTAAGTTTACAGTTTGCTTTTAAATCCTCAGTTATAAAGCCACCTCAAAATTTGTATTCAAACATACGTATTCAGTAAGATTTGTAGAAAAGGTCAGGGAATGCATCTTAAAAAGAAGCAAAAAGAAAAAGTGGAGGAAGGAAAGTATTTGTGTACTTAATGTGAAAAAAAAAATCTCATTCAGGGTTTTATACTGCAGCTGAAGGAAATTTTCTCCAGAATTTAAGTAACAACATTAAAATGTATCCAGTATCAAATTGAGTTTGAGCTTTTGGGTAAACTTGGGAAATATTTGTTTATATCCTAAGCTTAATTTTGTTTACTTTCTATCTACTTGCACTGGAA
The DNA here is from genome assembly GCA_004026905.1 of Hystrix cristata. Lineage (NCBI taxonomy): Eukaryota > Metazoa > Chordata > Mammalia > Rodentia > Hystricidae > Hystrix > Hystrix cristata. The sequence goes on from PVJO010013099.1 coordinate 46,988, forward strand.
AAGATGTCAAACTATCTTCTTGCTTTTTAATAAGTTTCCCAAAATATTTCAATCAGGGGGATATGTGTTTTATCTCAGCTAATCTTCGGAAAGGAAGATAGTTGTTTAAAAGCCTCATTCCGTTGTCTGTGAGCCCTATTTGTTTAGTTGTTCATTTTTATCAATTATCCTACAAAACAAAGCCAATTCTTATATTTTGTTCTAATTAGAGAAGGGAAATAGTTCTCATTCACTCTTATACATATTTAAATAACATTACAAAAATCTTCCTTCGAATACCTTTCTTTGCTTGAATAAAGTGAAATTTTAATTTTTATTTTGAATTGAAAAAGCATGTTTTTATTTAATGCTTGGATCGTCCCTTGTTTTTTCCCCTCAGTCTCACTTTTTCCTTTGAGAAGTGTGGTAGTCAGCTTTTCATCACTGTGACAAAATACCTGAGAGCAATCAATTTAGAGGAGGAAAGGTTTCTTTTGACTCATGATACGAGAAGGTTCAGCCCATGGCCACTTGGCCTTGTTGCTTCAGGGCCCATGCTCAGATGGAACATCACAGTGGGTAGCATGTGAGAAAGCATGGAGGCTTGCCTTGTGGCAAATAGGAGGCAAAGAGAGCAAGCAAGGAAGGGGCAAGGGACAAGAGACAGCCCCCAGGGATTGCCCCCAAGGACCCATGTCCTCCCATGAGGCCCTACCTCCTGTAGTTCCCCCCAACCCGGTTCACTAAGCTACGAATCCATCAATGGATCCATCCACTGATGAGTTTAGAGCCCGCAGGATCAAAACATCTCTGAACACTGGGGCACTGGGGACCAAGCCTTCAACACACAAGTCTTGGGGGACACTTTATATCCAAGCCTTATCCCCAAGTCACCAGATAGCTCGAAGATTGGAATCATTTTGGGAAGGAAAGACCAAGATGGCAACCACAGAAGTTGAGACAGAGGAAAACACGTACAGAGACACACCAAGAAAGACAGAGGCACACACAGATATATAAAAGTGCTCAGCAGTGAAGGGGTCAGAGATCGACAGACACCAAACTTACACACGCTCTTAACCAGGCCTCGATCTAAATCTGTTGATTTAGGTACACTGAGTGATATAGATGCATAGAGATAATTCAAAGAAAGCATAAATGAGAAACTGCTTCCTGTTTGAGCCATTCCTCCGAGAGGTAGGTTGTCCATTTGATGCACATTGTTACTGTCTAAGAAATGGTTCTTAAAGAATCAACGACTATGAAACTACTTGACGCTATGAGATAAAGCCAGTGTAGTAATCTAGAAGAATATATCTGTTCTACTGATCAGTGTATTGGCTCTTAGCTCTGAGTTCACCCGTCAAAGCAAGGCATGAGGTAACTATCACAGTGAGCACGTTGTTAAGATTTCTCAGTAGAGGGCGCTAGAGGGCAGGCTGGATTACAGATCCCCTCCTACTTACATGGGGCGTGTACCCATAAACCCACAGTAGGTTAAAAATGTCATCCTAAATCGAAAATGCCTTGAATACGCCTAACCTACCGAACAATATAGCTTACCCTATTGCCACCCTGCTTGGAACACTTATGTGCAGTTTGGCAAAATCATCTAACATAATACCTACTTTATAATTAAACTTTGAGTATCTCATGTCATTTATTGAATGCTATACTGCAAACAAAAAACAAAATGGCTGTATGGATGTTTTTGTAACATTGTAAAGTAAAAACTCATAAATAAATTGGGGTTTATCTGCGTTCCTTTGTGTGTGTGTGTGTTTGTGTACTGGAAATCAAACTGAGGACCTTGTGCTTGCTAGGCAAGTGCTCTACCACTGAGCTAAACCCCCAGCCTCCTCTGTCTGCGTTCTTGATGTTTGCGGCTACTGCCTCGTGGGTCAGTGGTACCGGTATAAGGACATGTAATGGGCTTCTGCCCCAACCAGGTGCTCTGCATGTGTGGTGCCTCAGTGACCTTGGACACTCAGCCTGGTGGTAACCCTCTCTTCATTCCGTTAACTACAAACCTGAAAACTTCCTGTTTCATCAGTACCCTGAAGGATTTATACCAGTACCTGCTCTCTGACTTTATTGTGCATTACCTGCAACCCAGAGCGTTCCTACTCGGTGGCCCCCCGTTCTGCAGACCCTTGCCTGTGTGTCATCAGCTGGGGAAGAACTGTACCCGCCTGTAGTTTCCAGGTTGCTTCCTGCTTGCCCAGAGACTATAGACCAGGTCTAGCCTGGGCAGACCAGGCGACTGCTCTGCTCTGTGAGCCAAGGTCAGTCCTTCAAGAAGGTCTGAGACCAGCCTCGGGGAGGGACCCTTTCTGAGACCATCTTGTCCGTTCTGGGGTAGAAATTTCCTTGAATGCTGCACTTCTTTATTAGAATTTAATCATTCTTTATACTAAACTTCTTCTGTTGGACCAGCTGTAAATCAGTAGCAATATCGATGTGTTAGTAAGAAAAGCAGCTGTCTTTCCACTTAGAGAGGAATTTATAAAATGAAGTTGAAATAAGCAGGCCAGTTTCTCCTTTGCAACTTTTTCTGTGCCTAATTGTCAAGTCTGAGCCCAGAGAGATTCTAACTCCCCTGTGGCTTGAGACTGGTGGGGAAGCAACAGAAATTGAAGATCCCCACGAAAAGAATCATGCTGCTTAATTTCAGTCAGGTCACACTTTGAAGTACTGACAGTGTGTGTTGAGCTGATTCTTTGTGAGGAAAAATAATTAGTGTACTTGCGGCTAAGTCCTTAGGTTGTTTAAATGTAAAACAGATCGAGGGAAGACTGAATGGGGGAAAATCACTGTCTTTATCTTGAATGTTATATAAAAGTAGTGGTGATGGGGTTGGGGACCTAGCTCAGTGGTAGAGTGCTTGCCTAGCAGGCACAAAGCCCTGAGTTCGAGCCCAACCCCCCCAAAAAAGTAGTGGTGATAATATCACCTTATAATAGTCTACTAAATGGAGTAAACATGACATGGATTTAGACTTCTGAGATTATTTTTGTATGTAAATTTTTTTAAATTCTGGGATTATTACATGAGTTCATACCAGTCCTGTGGTTACCAACAATAGAAACTGTACGAATGATCATATCAGTGGCTCTTCAAGCGTATCAGAATAACCTAAGGAACTTGTTGAAATGCAGAGTCCCAGTCCACTTGGACTTATAGGAATTGGTATGTCTAACAAGCATCCCAAGGGCTTCTGAGGCAGGTAGTATCTTGAGCGCACTTTGAAAGACTGTGGGTTAGTGTCTGAATGAATTCCCATAAGAAAAGTGAAGTTTTGCTTAAAATTAAGAACAATGCTCATGTGTCCCTTTCTGATATGGTCTTCATCATTTAATCCCATCAGCATCCCAGAATTAAGTCAGCAACAGCTCTTTTGTCACAAATATCTATCTCTGTGTGCGATGGCCCCTTGACCTTCGTTCACCTGGGTACTTTATGCCTTACTGAAGGTGAAGTTACTCTGCCTGAAACGCTCCCTTTTCTTTCTACTAGTTAGGTAAATAAAGTTCATGTTGTTTGAAAAAAAAAAAAAAGAATTCCAAACTAACAGAATAAAGCCAGCGATATCATAGAGAGTAAAATTAAAGAGAAATAAATTTGGAACCACATAAAAATAAAAACCAACTCATTCTCAGATGCCCGGAAAAGATGTCTGAATAAAACCCAAGTGTAAAGACAGGGCTGAAGGCATACATATTCTGTTTAAACTCCTAAGTGGTGGAAGGTCAAGCGTTCGCCATGGAGTTTGAGGAAAGCTGGGTGTCCCGGGCTGATTCTCCCTTCCAGCCATGCCAAGGACCCCGGGTGGGCCTGCCCTTCTCGCTCAAAGGCAGCCACTGATTCCTAAGCGTCCATCCAGCTTCTCTTCCAGCTGGGCTCTAGACACGCAGAACAATCCTAAAACGTTCCCCTGGACAAAGGAAAAAATATTTGCTTCCCACAGTGTGTCTTAGAGAAACCAGGACACTTTCACTGTGGCTCCTCCCTGCATTCCTGGCGGTGCAGCAGCCACTGCAGGAGACCAAAAAGCAGGGGACTTCTCAGGGGCCTCCTGATCTTACGCAGGACATTGTACTTTGCGGGAACCTTGCTGCTTGCCGGGGCACCTTTATGTGTATGGTACAGCAAGGTGGTCCCACTTGCTGTGCACTGGAGAGTGAGGTTCTGAAACTATTCACTGCGAACAGACCTTCTCAGTGACGCCCTGTGTGTTCAGCCGCCTGACCAACAACATACTCGTGACTGCCGTTCTCACGGTCTCAGTGGAGGAGACTGGTAGGGGGAAGAAGGGCAGCTTCTGCTGCGATTTGTTTCTTCGTGGGAAAACGCACAATGAAAGTGGATAAATGCATCTTTTAGCTAAAGGCATTTATAAGTAAACTTTAAAGGTCGGGTTAGGGTTTCTTCAGAGCAGAGGTTAAGTCCTGTTCCACTAAATACTACATTCGCCTAAGAATTAGATTTCAGAGCCCCCTTAATACCTTCTTCATTTCACAAGACAAGGGAGTGACATCCGCTGAGGGTTACTTTTTTACATGTATAAATAGAAAAGTCATCAGAAAGGCTGAACATGTGAAATGGCAAATCCTGAAGAGTGTGGGGAACTGGAAGCCCTAATATTCTTTTTTTTTTTAAATTTTTTTATTATTTTTTACCAAGAACATGTATTGGTACATTGCATACATAATGATCATAATCAACATGGTTATTTTGTACCTGTACATGATACATCTTGGTTTTCCCCCCTCTTCCCCCCTTCCCCTCCCCTCCCTTCCATCCACCCACCCCTCCCTATTTGCAACAAGTGTAGCTACACTTTACCATTTTTTCCCCTTTCATCTTGCTTTTCTTTTAACCTTCTTCTTTATCCCCCTTTTCCCTATCTAGTTCTCTCTTTTGAATACTATCTCTCTATTTTCTTTTTTAAACAAAATATCTATTCTACCCCTTTGTCCTTATTTACACTTATGGTTTCTCATATCAGAGAAACAATTCGATGTGTACTAATAAGTGTCTGATTCATTTCACTTAATAGTATGTTCTCCAGGAACATCCATTTATATACAAATGACTCTAGTTTATCCTTTTTTATGGCGGTGTAGTACTCCATTGTGTGGAAAAACCACATCTTTTTTAGCCATTCATCAGTTGTTGGGCATTTAGGTTGTTTCCAAGACTTAGCTATTACAAATTGTGCTGCTATGAACATCCAGCCACTGTGGAAATCAGTGTGGAGATTCCTCAGAAAACTACAACTAGAGGTTCCATTTGACCCGGCTATTCCTCTGCTGGGTATCTTTCCAGAAGAATTAAAATCATCATATCACAGTGATATATGCACAGCCTTAATATTCTTGAAGTTTCACTAAGAATATCTGTGTGATGTAGGAAGGTGTCGGGTTCAGAGAGGGTATTTCCAGGTTCTTTATTTGCACAGGCAATGAATTGCAGGAGCGAATTTTAGGGCATTAAGGAGGTTTATTTAAGTAATAAAAGGGAGACTGGTTTTGCTAGGTGAATAAAATAGTCAGCTGCTGCTGCTGCTGCTGCTGCTGCTGCGGTTAGGGATCTGAAAAGGAGCGGGAGGTTAGGGAGCAGGGGGCAAAGGGGGCTTAAGGGGGCAAGAGGGCAAGAGCAGAAGCGAACAAGAGAGCAAGCTGGGGTGCCATTCACATTTATCTGGATTCTGTTCTCGTGAGAGTTTCCTGATCCTGTGAGAAGAGGGGCGATTGGAATTTTGCGCCCCAGGCTGACTTCAGGTCAAGGCCACTCCGCAAGGTCATGTCCATCTTCCCAGTCAGGTCAAGCCACACCCTCTTCCTCCCTCATGTAGACACCTGCTGGCCAGCTCCAGTGTATTCTGACTGTGAGGATCCACTCAGTGTCAGCAGGCACAGATAACTAACTACCATTTGGAAGTAGGCTCCAAGACTGGCCAAAGTCTGATGAAATGTTAATTGGATGCACTGTTTATTTCAAAACAATTGGTTGAATGTTCTCAGTGACTCACTAATTCCCTGGGAGATGAGATCTCTGAATGAGAGAGAGAAGCTTTTGAAGACCTTCCTGGGAAACCAAGGTGCTGTCTTGTATGGATAGAGTCATATGGTA
>PVJO010013100.1:8280-53156 GCA_004026905.1 Hystrix cristata
CAGCCCTTCCTGGCGGCTTCTTTTGGCGGGCTTGTATAACTGCCTGGCGGGCTTCTTCCTGGAACAAAGAACTTCCTGGCACAGGGTCATAAAAAGACAGACACACGTGACCACATCCTGGAGCTTTTGCAGACACAAGTGACCGCATAAAGAACTTCACATTCTGTACAAGTTTATCAGTGTGTTGTGCCTTTTCACTACATGGGCACATCATGACTTACAAGATGATATATGTGTATGTGCATGTATGCGTGTGTAGAAATGAACATAAAGAATCATTGAATATGTATAGGCAAATCTAGATCTGTAACGGCATGTGTTCTTTCCTACATCCAAGTTTGTATTTCACATTTCCTGATAAACAATTACTGTGATAAGGAGACAACAAGGAGGCCTAGGATTTAATTGTGAAGCTGTTGGGACCTGAATATTTTATCTTCGATAATCCATAGAGTACTAACAAAGCACACCAATAATTCCATGCCTTTGCAAGCTTACCTGTGCACCATATCTTGCCACCTGTGACCCCCTCTAGTGCATTTCTTCTATAAAAGTGGAGGTTAGGCTAGTTTGACAGGTACGGCTCATTCATTCACTGACTCACAGTGACAAATCAGAAACACCACATGCCCTAACCCTTTTTTCCTTGCTAACACACTTGAAGAATTGACAAAATGAACAGACCTGTCTCCTAGGGATATTTGTTTGGAATACTGCATTGATAAATTGTCAAGGGTTTAGAAAAAAACAACTCCTAAGTAAAGTACTAAGTGTTATTTTCTGCCTCCTGATTCACATGGCTCATTTACAAGTTCAATTCCCTTGTTTTTTGACACAGTTGGAAGAGGAACAATTAACTCTAGCCATTGTATTCTAAGTAATTACCGATTACCCCATATCTTCTCTGCAAACTATGCAAAATGGAAAGTAAAACCAAATGGTTACCTGTAGGTGGTTTCTAATGTTTGTAGCTAGGAACTCCTGTACCTCAGCCCTCTCTATGCCTGTGTTGCTTAACTGTCCCCAGCCAGTGATGATGGACGATAGTATCCTTGGGGTCAGAGAAAGCAGCCCTGAGGCCCTTCCTGCATCGCTGCACTAATGGACCCAAACTTGCCTAAGATAGAGCAATTAATTCTTGGGCCAGCAGGGCAGCAGAAGCTTCCAGAGCTGTCTTCTCTTTGTGTCCTAGAACCAGCCATCTCATATCTTATACTTGGCTCCTCTTTGAAAGGCAGATATACAGAGAGCAGGAAGAAAATAGGGAGCATGGATGTGGTTCCTCCACAAAGATCTTTATTTTCCACAATCTGGCATATACTCAACCTCCTTAATAAATTCCTTGATAAATTCTTCCCAAAAGATGGGCAAGCCATGTTCTTAATAGGGAGCAATGTTACTTTCCTTCCTTCCTGGCTTCCTTCCTCCTTCCCTCTCTTCTTCCTTCCTTCCCTCTTTCCATTTGGTAAATATTGACGGAGCACCTACTGAGTGTTGGGCACAATGCTAGGTGGTGATGGTTGCCCAACAGATATGGAGATCAGTAAAGAGCCCTTCTGAAGCCGACATTCTCTGCATTGTTGCTTTTTCTTCTTTGAGTCACTCTATTCCAACAAGGTTCACTGAAAAGAGAAGTGCTGGTTTTAGTAGGTAGAAGGGGATTTACTATAATCATGGGAGAATTTAGGAATAAGAAAAGTCTTGGGAGTAAAAGGGAGCAAGGAACTAATAGTTCTTATGTAACATGTTTAAAAGTTGGCTGCTTTTGTGTTAAAACCATTAGACATGATTAACACTCTGGCAACTCAGTAAATAAGAGCTTTAGTTCCTTTGAAAGAATTCTGGGAGGTGGGTGGAGAGAGCAGAAGAAGCATAATTAGAGGGTAGATGGAGAGGCAAGGGGGCACTTCCAAAGTGTTTACTTGGGGTATTGCTTTCTTAGCACATAACCCAGCCAGCTTACCCTTCCACTGTTACGTGCTCAATGATGCTTTATTCTTGTTCCATAATTGAGGGAGATTATAGTTTAGAAGCAATATTTAAAAATGGATTATCTAAATGTATACTGCTTATTATGTTGGCTGAGTACATTATGTGTATAAGCCTTAAAGTATTTTAAAGATTAAATTGTAATTAATTTTTTATCACTTTAATTTCTTATGTTGTTTCCTATGACCCTTGGTCTATAGTATTCTCTGACAAGAATTTTCTAAAGATACCTGAATATTTTTACCCAGTAGCTAAGAAACATCCATTGGTAAAACTCATGTAGAATCAACCCAGACGAAAATATGACTATAATGAGGAAAAGGGATGATTTTCCTTGACAAAATTCCTTTTTTTTTTTCTTTTTTTTTCCCTTGAGACAGTGTCTTTAAAAAGGTAGTTTAGGCTGACCTTGAATTTGTGGTGATCCTCCTGTCTCAATTCTCAAGCGTTGGGATTACAGACATGTACCACTACACCTGGCTTGATAATGCCTTTCTCACATATACTTTATAGTGTGATTACTGTAACTAGGTCTTTAAATAACCTTTAAAAAATTGGGCTTGGGGAATTAAGTGGTGGTGGAATTTGTCTTTGCAAAATTTTAAATAATAAGTGGGATTCATATTGTAGATTCTTAATAAATATTTACTGAATTAGTTATAAGTGAGAGGTTTCCTCACCATGACAATTACTTTTTATACTGTAATATATTCAAAATGAAGCCTTTGTTGGTTTCAGGTTTTTTTTTTTTTTTTTTGTGGTGCCGGGGATCAAACTCAGGGCCTTGTGCTTGCAAGGCAAGCACTCTAATCACTGAGCTAAATCCCCAGCCCTTTTAATTCAGTATTTTAATGGCATCCTAGAAAGCCTTTCATGTTGTGGATTTCTATCCACATTGGACATTTCTGAAAAGCAAATGTCCAGTAACATAACAGCCAGAATACCATGTTCGAACACTAAGATACTGCATTCAGATCTTTTACTGAGATTATCCGATTTTAAGCAAATAGCTCTATATTAATAATTATTCTCTGTAATTTCCTCTTTGGCATGTTTCATCTGAGGCATGTGCTCTCATGAAAGAGTGAAGATTAAGAAATCCTCCCATTGTTTGTGTACCAGGAAACTGCTTAACACAATGAACCACCCACCCCCTTATGACTTAGGTAAGATTCATGGACTCTCCCCTTGTTTACCTATGAGAAGGCCAGACACAAATCTCAAGTTATTTCTTTACCCCATACATGATTAGTTGAACTGTTTTGTCCCCACTTGTCAATTTGAACAAAAGATTATTAATTAAACTTTGGTCCAGTTTCCCTGATGTCTCCAGGTCATTGAATTTTGGCCCGTCCTCAGCCTCAGATTACTGCACACACCCTGCCTGGACAGCCCCTCTGGAGATGAGCTGGCCTCATGATAAAACATTCATTGATCTACCATCTAATTGCACCCCCTTTGCATCCCTCTTCCCACGTGGTTTTGGAAGCCACGCTCAGTCCTCTCTACTAGAGAAAAATCTGTTTTGCCTACTTCCTGAGTTACTTGAAGATCTTACAATCAAAGTGCTTTCCTCCAGCAATGGATGTACTCCCTCTACTGGAATTACCCCCCCCATCCTTTGCCGTAATCCTTCTGGATGCAACCTTTTCTTATTATGTCTAGCTTTGCATTCACTTAACATTACTTACAGTCATAGATATCATGTCTTAAAGAACTTAGATAAATTGAAAATTTTCCTAAGAGCTTTTATGAAAACAATTGACATAAAAATTTTATTGTTGTTTTGCTGTTTTGATGTTTTAGAGTAAATTAAGATGAAAAGTTTACCAAGACTCTTGTTCCCTATTCTACAATCAGAAACTCCCAACATTCCCTCTCTCTGGCTCATATTTTGTTCAATAGTCTAGGCTAAAATTTTGTGTACCATCTTACTATTGAAAACAGGCTATAAAATAGACTTTAGGCACCAAGGATTTGTTTCTAATTCTTATTATTTGAAAGTAAACACAAAGGTCAATGGAATAAAATGTCCTGTAGCTTGGTGAGGCAATAATTTGAAATTTGTGTTCTGTGAGATTGGTGTGGGTGGAAGTGAGAAATTCAGTAGTCTGAACCTCGCTGTGACCTTTATTTTCCAGAACTTAGGTTAATGGAGAAATAATGTTTCATTTATGTTTACTTATTTTGGTAGCACTTTGGAATACTGGTGCTCTGCTCTAAGGGAGAAAAAGGTTTTTACTACCCTCTTAGGTTTTGTTGCTGGAAACTACAAGTTAAACTGAAAAAAGATGAACATTTTTATATATGTGTGTGTGTCTGCACGTGTGTGTGTGTGCATATATGTGCGTGCGTGTGTGCTTGTGTGTGTGTATTTTCAAGATTGGAGATTGAACCTGGGGCCTCTGTACTGAGCTATGTCCTTAGTCCTTTACATTTTATTTTTTATTTTGAGACAGGCTCATGCTAAGTTGCCCAGGCTGTGCTTGAACTTGTGATCCTCCTGCTTCAGCATCCCAGAGTGCTGGGATTAGAGACGTGCACCACCATCTGTGGGCATTTTATTTTTAATTTATGTGCATAGAGGCTCCGTAGAAGTTAAAATCCATAGAAATGGTTACACCCAGGGACTTACATACCATTTTAACAAAAGGTAATAAATTTATGGAGTAGTGACTGGACAAAGAAAAAGGGGCATAGGCTCCTAAGAGTAGTAAATTGTAGGAGGGTAACTAGGAAATTTATGGTAAATAATGGTTGTTCATTTAGGTTCATTATGCAAATAAGAGTCACTCTCTTCTGGAAAGAGAAGTACTTTTATAAAGAGAAATTTATGTTCTGATTCTAGGCAGTGAGGAGAAGGTTGAGGTCAGAGAACTTTTTCTGGGTCTGCTATTTCTTTATTGTCTTCAACTCAAAATAGTCCTCATGCTAAAGTGGGATAATTTAGGGTATCTTTTCTGATCTCCATCACTGCTGATTTCTACAGCTCCTTCCTCACTCAGTTCTTTCTATATCATATATACTTTGCCGGCATCTCCTTTAATGTATTAGTAAAACAAGTACATTGCAGGGGCTCCTTCTGCAGATCCAGAGGTAAAACAGCTTTGTGGCTCTTTTCTGTGGGTTGGTAGCAGAGTGAAGGACAGGTAAGGGAGGCAGTTTTTTTCCTCCTGACTCCCTTCCCAAGGTCAAAGTAGGCAGAGAGTGCCTTTACTTTGCAGAGCATTCTTCATGTGGCTGTTTCTTATCCCGTTGGGTTTAATTCTGCTTTTAATGAGCTGCACACCTGTGTCCCTGGCTGGCTGCCCTCCACACAGTGGGGAGAAGTAAGGGAGGGTGAATTCCTCCTTCATCCTGAGCCCTAGGATTTGGAGCTGTGTCTGCCTGTGTTTTGTTGAACATCCCAAGGGTAGAGAGTATTCTGAACTTCTTCCCATTATGCTAAGCAACCACCACGGGCTTTGTTATGCAGATGGAGGTTAAAGACAGTGAAATTTCTGTTATACACAGGCTCAGCACAGTCCAGCAAATTTCCCAGTTGCTCAGTGTGTTGAAGGAAACCTGCCCAAGTTTTGTTTTGTTTTGCTAATTTCTTGTTTAAGGAATTTATTGAAGCTCAACTCTGAGAAGATGGTGGTGAGGATTGCTGAAGCTGTGGGTGTCGGGAGATAGACTCACAGTAAAACTGTGAAACAAGTTGTGGGAACTGTGGTAGACTTTGCCAATCCATCACTCTTTGTGAGATATTGTAATAAGGATTGGGATTCAGGAGGGAGCTGGGCAATAGCGGCTCAGATTTCTATCTGACCATTATCATATATCAAGAAAATGCCAGTACAGATTCTTTACCAAAAATTAAGAGGGTACATTTGGGATGCTAGATATTTAGAATTCACTTCAAAGACCACAAGAACATCTTAAAAAGATACACAGTCTGAGGCACAATTAAAAGTCTTAGCTGGGCCCTATCTATAGACACATGGCAAATGTGTTGAAATGCTAAGAGCAAAGCTAACAAACACTGTCTACTGTCTGTGACCCCCAAGATCCAAAGTCCTTAGAAGGATGTGGACTGTAGTTGCTGACTTATGATTGAGTTTCTTTTCACATGAGAAATGCCATGTAGCACCATCTGGGGTGGGGAATAGCCTGGATATAAAACAGATCAGTCTATGCCACCTTTAAATATACCACTTTGATCTAAGGATTACTTTGAGCTGAAGGCAATTAAGAAAGAAATGCAAAGTTTTGCCCTCTTCCCATCTACCTAAGAGAAGGATGTAAATTTCCCTTTGTGGGGATGTTCCCTCTCCCTGGTCTGGACCAGGCGGAGAATGGCGCTCATCACCAGAGACAGGAAGCCAGTACCAAAATGGGTCTGCACAAACAAACCTAATAGAATCCTGATCTTCCATTGGTCCCCTACACTCACCTTCCTACCAATTATCACCCCTAGAAGACCAAATCCCATTCTTTTCCTTTTGTCTGGTCCCTTCTCAGTATTTATTGCTCTTTGTTAAAATGCCACAGAAGCCCCATTCTTTGAGTCTATTTCTTTTGTATGCAGGTCTCTAAATTTATTAATATAAAAATATATACATGAAATTCAGTTCATGCGGCTCTTTTCCTGTTTGTCTTTTTTTAGCCTACTTTACAGGCCACAGTCCTATTACAGATGGGAGGGACAAAATGGTCCAGGTTCTTGTGTGTGGCAAGGAGAGAACTGCCAAGTGTGTACCTCAGAGTATGTAGTCATGTTTAGTGAAGATTGTGGGGGGGATCAAAAACAGGCAGCAGGGCAGAGCAGGCAGGAAAAAGAATCTTTGCAACTCAAACTCCCAGTATTTACAGGGTCTGCCTTCCATTGGTCCTGGTGCCGCCCACTGTCTCTCTTTTGCAAATGTACACAATCTGCTCATCCTCCTAAGATTAAACTTGAGTAATCATCAGGGTGGTCTTGTGTTTAGGGTTGAATGGAGAGAAGGGAGGGGGCTCACAGGACTTCTCTATCTTGGATTATGGAAGCAGGGTAACTCTTAGGGGTGGTGTAGTGTTTACAGTTGAAAGAAGGGAAGGGAGTGGCTCAGCTCCTTTGTTTCTAACTGTACTAGTCCTAGGACCTAAAAGGCTAGAGGAAAGGTTTTCCCTTCCCTTTTGAATCTTATCTCAAATCCATCTCTCTGTCTCATTTTCTCTATGGGCTGCTAACTCACTTGAGACATTTTTTATCAGATATTAAAAAAAAGTCATTCACTCTTGCCTTTTTATCAGCAAGTACATATTTCCAATATGTTTATTAATTTGTAAATAATATACTTAATTGTAGTGCTGTCCTAGTATTTTATATGCTTTATAATATGTTCATACAAATAGAAATATTAAATTTAAAATATCAATATTTTGATATTCTTTTCCTAATAACCCTGAGGATCACCACAACTTCATCTTTAGAGAATCTCAGGTGTCATAGTGAACTTTTTGAAATAGTATTTCTGATCTTGAGGTAGGAACAGGGCATGGCTCAGGCTGGCTGGGAAGGGAATATGATCTGGAGGAATGGCTTGGACCCAACCGCAAACCTTGGGGAGTGGCCTGGACCTGACATCAGCCTGAGGCGCCAATTTCAAGTACCACCCCTCTCACTCAGACGATAGGGAGTTCTCCCAAGTTTTCATGGGAACTCCATTTGATAAATAGAAGCCACACCTGAAGCAAGCTCTCTTGCACTCTCTTCTTTTTCTACTGGTCCACCAAGGAGAGAGCTCTCCCTTCTCCCTCCCATGGGAAGACCGTATCTGCATACCTAGCCCCAAGGCTATCATGCCTTTTCCTGGTACCCCTACCCTGCCTTTTAGGCCTGGTACACATTTTGCTGTATCTACTGTTATGCTCAACTTTCCTTTTCTTCTTTTCTCTATAATTTTATTGGTACTGGGACTCGAACTCAGGGCCTTGTGCTTACAAGGCAAGCACTCTAACCGCTGAGCTAAATCCTCAGCCCCTTTTCTCTATAATTTAAAATAAAACTTTAGAACTACTTTTGCTCCCCTCTTTCAGTTCTTTGCTCGAGGAGGGGAAGAACCCAGGAATATCAGAACCTACCTGATAACAATCTTACCACTCACCAGTTTAGGACAAATTAGGTGACTTCCCCTTGTAGCAAGAATGAATACTGTTCCCAGAGGCCAACAAGCTGTTTCTTGCCCTGTTTCTACCTGGCATGTGTCCATCTTTTGTTCCTCTTTGCCACTCTAGCTCTCATTCATCAGGCTTCTGCAGATTGGATCGCATTCCATTTCTCAAATGCTCTAAACACTTAGAGACATTTCTGTTTGAATCTTCATGTCAGTTAGTTTTGTAGAAAAGCAAAAATAGCTTTTCTTCTACTGTTCTAAGTTCTTGGATTGGGCTCTTGTAACATAAGATGTATTAGCAAGAGAAAAAGCATACAAATTTTTAAACATAAGTTTTACATGGCACAGGAACTTTTAAAAACAAGTGAAGCCACAAAGAAATGATTAAACTGAGCATTTGTATGGTAGGGTTGATGAAATGTGGAAAGGGGTGGGAAAATGGGTAAGGGCAAAAGGTTATAAACTACGAGAAGTTCAGCAAGGTCTGTGTGATCAGGTTCCTCTCAGCATCCCTTGTCTCTGGAGCTAAAGCTGCTATTTTCTTCCAGGTATGGGGAGGACAACTCTCATATAATGGTCTATGACCTGCTTCAGGAAAGAAGACAGGGAAGGAGCCCAGAGTCTTTCTTGCTGTTTTTCAAACTCATTCATCTTGAAATATTCAGCCTGCCAAGATGTCATATTTTGAAGTAACATGTCCTGAACTGTATCAGTTTGGACTCTTCTTACATCTAGTCCTCACCCAATTAATTTTAACTCCTTTGAATCTCTTCTTTCAAGGTTTTTCCTCAAAGAAATCTTCCCTGACACAAGTCCTCTTCTCTCTCACTAATACAAATTTTCCCTATAGTAAACTCGCATTTCACTTAAAATTTTTCCTTCATCATACTTACAGAAGTGGATAAATTTACATATATATTTAATGCCTATTTTACATTTATTTTCTATATATGATCTTTTTTATATATGTATGTGTGTGTGTGTGTGTGTGTGTGTGTATGATCTTTTCTATCGATAACTTTGTGTGACCTGGGACTGTATCTTTGTTTCTTTTCTCTTTTTTTGTTATTGGGGATCGAACTCAGGGCCTTGAACTTGCTGGGCAAGCGCTCTAGCCACTGAGCTAAATCCCTGGCCCCTGGGACTATATCTTTAAAAACAAAATGAAACAAACTCTTATACCTGATGCCTAGAACAACATTTAACAGATAACAGGTACTGGGTGCATTTTTCAAAACTGAGCAAATAGTGAACATATTTTCCAAACCAACCACAATGGTATGTGGAGACAAGGGCCCAGCCTGTCTGAAGCAGAGACTTTGCCATACAATCTTCATTTTTGTCAACTGTATATCATCAGTATTTTAGCTTTGAGGTGTGACTATTAGAAGATTATATCCAATGAATGAGAATATTGCAGAAGGCTGTGGGACAAGGTTTCCCTTCTAAATGTACTCATCATTTCTCTTATTTTAAAGCTGTCATTTATTTTTGCAGGGAGTTGCTGATGCTTTAAGTCCAGATTTTACTTCTCAGTTGCCTTGATTAAGGAGGTCCTAGCATTCCTAAATCATTCACAAGATCCAGACCCTGCTGAGGTCTAGCAAATAGCAAGTAAGATAATTATCATCCTGATAGAGAAAGGACTTGATTTAAATGTGTGCATTTAAATTAACAGGAAAGCAGAACTGGGGACAAGTTACCCCCCCTTCTTTAAGTGCCCAGACAATTAAATGCAAATGGATTCCCCCAGGTGTCCAAGCCTGAGGCTCCATTCCTCTAAAACAGGAAGGCAAATGCCATCCGCAGTGCTATCCAAGGTCAAAGGGCCTGGCCTTCGCTGAGGCCTCTGTGGTGTCTGGCCAGAGTTAATCTGCATAAATATATGTAATGGGACCCTATTCTGAAATATCGATTGGGGCTCTTTCCTTTTATAAGTATCCTCTATAAGGAGAAGGGAGTCACTAAATAATCAGAGTGCAATGGTCAAAGTGAGGTAGGAATAGGGCGTGGCTAAGGCTGGTTGGCAAGGGGGCTTGGACCTGATCTCAGCCCAGCGGCTGAGTGATTTGGGCCTGAGGTCGGCCTCAGGCACCAATCTCAGGCGCCGCCCCTCCCACGCAGACAGTAGGTGGTTCTCCGGAGTGTACCCGGGAACCCCATTCTGTAAATAGAAGCAGCACTGTGAGGAGGCCCTCCTTCCTCTGGCACTGCTGGGGTAAGCTCTCCCCTTTTCCTTCCTGTGGCTGTGCTCTTTCTGACCTGCGCTCCTGGCAGCGTCTCCGTGTCGTGTCATTGTCTCTGTTCTGCCTGTACTTGCTCTGCAGGGTCAACTTTTCCTTTCGATTTATACTTTTGAATAAAACTTTGGAACTACTTTTTGCCGCCCTCCTTCAGTTCTTTGTTCGAGGAGGGGAAGAACCTGGGAATATTGGAAACTACCCAATGACAAAAGGAACTTAATTGTTCATGTATTTCTTCAGCAGATATTACCGAATCATACTAGAAGTTTCAGAGCTACAGTGTGATTGAAACAAGAACCCCACCTCATGGAGCTTGCCTTCTACTTTGGGTAGATACATAAGGAACAAATAAGTAAGCAGTTACATAAGTGTTATAATATTAATAATAAACTGAAATTTAAAAGAAAGTGAAGAAGGTAGCTGAGGTGTGGTGGTGCACATCTCTAATAACACCATTCTGGGAGGCCGAGGCAAACGGGTCACAAGTTTGCACCCAGCTGGGACAGTTTAGCAATTTAGACTCTTTAGTTGCTGTCTCAACAAGAAGAAGAAAGGACTGGGGACGTAGCTCAGTTTGAAGACCCTGTGAAGTAGGGGAAAAATGTAACTCCCAACCCTTGGATGTCAGACATGCCAAGTTAGTGTTACCCAAAATTGAAGAATGAACTCTAAGGAAGAAAGGAGGTTAAGAGCAGGAAAATTTATTGAGAGAGAGATAGCTCCTGAGAGACAGGAGGGAGTGAATCTGGAGGTCTTGGTTGCCCACCTGGGTGACCTAGACTTTATCAGATTAGATAGGTGTAATCTTCAGTTCATTGTTTATTTTTTGGCCAGGCCTGTAGCTCTGGTCATTCCATCCTTGTCTTGAGGCCTGACCTTCAAAGGATGTGCCTCTAGCCATAGTTGTAGTGTATTCTCTTGTGTATTGACTCCCTTGAGGGCCCAGCCCTGTCTGACCGTCTATAGAATTTCTGCCTTACTTAGCTGCCTATAATACCTGGACTCAAGCCCCAGTATCCCCCATTCCAGCATAAAAAACAAACAAACAAACAAACAAAAAAACTGAAGAAGGTGAGAGTGTTTAGGTACTTTATTGTTGTCATTTACATAAAATCACCAGAATTCGAAAATAAAAATACAGGAGGCCCAGTATGTGCCTTCCTTGATTTATTGGTCACCCTTTCCCTTTGTTGGGAAAAAATACCTGACATTTACAACTTAAAGGAGGAAAGGTGTATTTTGAGTCATGGTTTCAGAGGTTTGGGACCATCATGCGTTGGCTCCAAGTAGAAACATCATGGCAGAAGGCCATGGCAGAAGACGGGTCCTCAACTCATGGCATCTGGGGTGCAGAGAGCAGGGGCAGAGCCCAGAGAGGGAGAAGTCAAGGACCAGAAATAGTCCCCAAGGCCACACCCTCATAACCCACCCAGACCTACCCAGAAATGAGCTTTACTAATCTCCTAGGCATCTTTCAAGCCAATCAAATTGACAATCAGGATTAACATCATAGTCGGACATACTTATGACAAAAAGTTATTCATTGTTAATCTGAAATTCAAATTTAACTGGGCCTCTTCTAGTTTGTCTTTCAACCCTGCATTTAAATCAGATCCTGAATAGTGTGTAGAAGCTGGGCATGGGGAGATCTGGAGAAAATGCTGTGTGGGCAGGAGATTAGCATGTGTAAAATTCTCCAAATCAGGAACAAGGAGAAGTGAATGTTTGAAGATAAGGATGAAAAATTTGTCCAGACCAGACTGTGTAGGCCTTTGAGAACCATGTCATGAATTGTGAATTTTATCTTAAGTTTGATGGAAAGCCGTAAAAGAGGTGTTTGGGAGCAAGAGAGTCGTAATGTGCTTTTTGTTTTAAAAAAGTCACTTTGGATTCAGAGTTGAGAACATCTGGAAGTAAGAGCAGCAGCAGGAAGGCTGGCAGAAGGAGGTTCTTGCCGTAGACAAGGTGTGGGATGGTGAGGCTTGAAGGAAGGTGGGAGTTGTGGAGGCGACAAAAATTACTTTGATATGGTACTATTTTAAAAACAGAGCCAACAAGAATTATCAGAGGATTGCACATGGGGTACTGGGAAGAGAGGAATCAATAATAATTCCAAAGTTTGGGGCTTGAGCAACCATTTCAAAAGTTGCTACTCTCCTTAGGAATGGTAGTTTTTGCCTCAAATTTCGAGAGTGCAAAGTATGCCTTCTTCAAGTCTTAGCTTAGCTTGAAAGAATAATTGTGGAACAAACAGATGAACTAATGAATGAATTCCATTCAATTTTGACAAATAAGTATGATAGGCCAGTTTGTGTATAACAACTGTGTGTTGGAGGATCACAAGTCATATTTCAATTTGTGCAAGTCATTTTGCCAGGGCTGGTTTGACAGCTCCATTTGTTATGCAAGGTCATACTGTTGTAATTATTGTCCCTTGCTTAAACGCAGGCCAGGAACCAAGCATTAAAATGCAGTAAGTCCTGAGCATGTAATCGATCCTTTGTTGCTTGACCTGATCTCTGACAGACTGGAAAACCAGCCTAAAGAGTCCTCTGCAGTCCCCGCAGACTGCTGCAAGAATGACAGCTTTTGTTCACAAGAGGAACAGGACTACGTGAGGGGTGATGTGATCAAGTCACCTGGGAAATCGGAACTCAGTTGCCCTGGAGGACTGGGACTGAGGGTGAAGCAGGCCAGAGTGAGAGAACATTAAGAGAACTGTGTGAAGGCTGGGGCTGTTTCAGGTTAAATGTGAGATGTGTTAGTTCTGTGATTGTTTGCTCCATAGGATGCTTTTTGCAAGACACTACGCCAAATACCAAGAGAGAAACAAGGTTGAATCACCAAAGCTGACATTTATTTCTTGTTTATTGTGTATCAAGCACTGTGTGAGCATTTTAAAAGCAGTATCTCATTTAATCCCCCAAACAATTTTATGGGTCCAGAATAATTATAATAGTCTCTAAGCCTACAAGGCAAATTAAGCTTAGTGAGAGTAACTTACCCAAGGGCACACAGAAAGTGACAGAACTGTATATTCAAATGGCTCTGATTCAAAAGGCAGTTCTCTTAACCAATGCACATTTGACCTGGTCTTTAATTACTGAACCTAATAATCTAATTGCTCTACTTTTATTCTAGTATAGGAAATAGGGTACATAAATATGGACATTATAGTATGAGACATAATGGGATAAATGTTGTACTAAAGGATTGAGCTCAGCATTGTAGGACATAGAACTTCTGGTAATGGAGTGCAGGCAGGATTTCAGCAGCACAGGTTACAAAATAACAGTAGTAGCAATTGAGTGTTTACTATAAGTCAGGTCCTTTATTTGCATTTATTCATTCATTCCAAAAATATTTAGTGAGCACCAACTATTCATCTGGCACTCTTCCAAGTACTTGGGGCCCATTAAAAAAATGAAACAAATAAGTATACCTGAAATCCTAACTGTTGCATTCTAGTACAGATAGAGAAATAGTAAAGAGAAAATGATGCTTACGTAGTTTATAGGCATAAACACGTATGTAGTCACCTCCCAACACACGTCTTCCAACACACAGTTTTAGATTTTTTTAAGCATTATGCAATGGAAAAAGAAAAAGCGAGTAAAAGGTAATCTAATAGGATAATCATGAGAAAAGGTATAATGAAGTATCTCATTGAATCCTCATGACAATCCTCATACAGTTTGGAGGCATTTGCTCATGTTGTGCCCCATTTTCAGATGGGAAATAGACTTAGAGAGTTTAAATAATTCATAAAGGAAGGTAATGGAGTCCTCTTTTGGTACTAGGTGTTTCTTGGGAGCCATGAGTTACAGTGCAAACATTTCCAAGTCACGCACCACACCACACAAAATCTGCCCTGAAAATGGTGCAAAATGGCATCAAGAAATCCAAGTCACAAAGATATGAATCTTCTAAAGAAGTAGAATCCAAGTCCCCAAGGAATACGCATGTAATCCAAGAAGTGCAAATGATTGAAGATGTAGGCAAACAATGCTAAGACTCTGAGTGGCTGCACTGAGGCTATCAAATCCATTGTGGAGCCCAAGGAGGTGAAATTCAAGATCCCGAAGTGTGTCAACTGCAAGCAGCATTGACTTGCCTGCATTGTCCTCCCCAAGCTCAGCGAGTGTACTCAAGCCCACATTGCAAAGGGCCTCAGGCCACAGACCAAGATCCAGGCTTGACTCACAGCCCAGGCTCAGGCTGCAGCCCCAGCCTGGGCTCCAGTTCTGGTTCAGGCTCTCGGAGGCACCCCGGCCCCCACCAGTGCTCCGTACTGAAGGCCTCTGTCTGCCAGTATGAGTACAGGAGGACAGCTATGACCCTGGGCTGCCTTCTGCACAGAGTTTGTGTCCTGTGGTATTTCTAAAAGTGAACGTGAGGCAGGAGCAAAGTAATAAAAAAATGAAGAAGAAGATGGCAATGAAACTGGGATACCAAGTTGAGGGTATGGATTCTAGAGTCCGTGTCTTCATTCACTATGCCTTGGTCACTCTTTGGTAGGCTCTACTTCTCTGGCACCTCCTCCTCTTTCTTGAAACTACAGTTTAGCGCTTGGGGCTGCCGGGCCCTGCTTGACATCCTGTAGAACTTGCTCATCTTGGAGATGCTGACGGCGCCTCTCTGTGGACCCTGCTGAACTGCAGTTACGGGCCCTCTGTGAGACCATGACAGCTGCAGCAGCTCACGCCCCACCACATGCCCACAGAAAGCCACGTCCAGCACTGTAGAACCTTGTCTGTGTATCCTTGGAGATTCAGTATTTGCTTCTCTGTGTCTCCTGCTTTCCTTTTTGTCAGACCTTCCGGTCTCTGATCTCTATCTTCTCTTCTCACATCCATTGGAAACTGGTTCATGGGCTGGCAGAGGCTGCTGTAGGGGTCAACTTTTGAAGCTGGAATGTCACTCTCCAGCCTGAGGAGTCAGAGATCCTTGTTGTCATCTTTTCCACAGTGGCCCCAAGTCCAGTAGCAGCGTGGGGGGGTCACACTTACTATAAGGTGGATATAGCTGGATGAGAATTGGATTGCAGATCTCTAGTTAGCATTAAAATATGCTGAACTAGAAAGGTTGGCCTTTAGGGCTCTACCAGGTCTGGTCTCTGAAGTCCACTAGTGTAATTCGTCTTTAGTGTGTAAATGGGTACATTCATTGGTCTTATAAGTCCAGCATGGCTAGATTTGGGAAAGACTGTCAAGCAGTAGATGTTTTCATTCATCAAATACAATATTTCATCGTTCAATTCTAGGATCTAATGAAATAGGTACTGTACTAGTATCCCCATTTTATAGATGACAAAACTGAGATACGTGGAGTTAGGGTACCTAAGACTACATCACTGCAGAGTAGTAGGGCTGGATTGTAAACTGCATCCTGCCATAAGGCCCTTCTAATAGTTTCTCCAGATGCTGGGGTAGATTTAGCTAAGAGATTCCTGACTTCAGGAAACTTACAGCCTACTGGGGGGATAGGCAAGTTCATTTAAAATGTCAGTAAAGGATTGTTTTATAAAATAGGATAGTGTGCAAGTAAAATTTCGAGGAAGCACATGCAGGGGGACTGGCAGGGCTTTTCTTGCCCTTTCTTGCTCACTGATTTTGAGACCAGTAGCACCATATGCTTTTATGACTTTCTCCACATTATTGGTCTCTTTATGGTTCTCTTATAGGACCATATTGAAATGTGTCAAATGAAGTAGCCAGTCTTACCAGTTAACCTGTTACCCTAAGCTTTGTTTATCTATTATTACAGGACAAATTATTCCAACATTTAAGGGCTCAAGCAAACCTAATTTACTATCTCATGTTTTTCTGGTACAGGAACTTGACAGGAATTGGTTGAGCTATTGTTCTGCCCCCCATGGCTGAGACTAAGTCACTGAGTGGCTGGACTAGATTGGGGAACCTAGGATGGCTTCACTTTTGTGTGCCTGGAAATTGGCAGGAGACTCAGCTGTTTCTCTGTGTAGTCCAGGACTCCTCCTTGTGGTCTCCTTAGCAGGACACCAGAATTTTTACAAGGTCGCTCCTCAGCTACAAGGAGACCAAGGATGAACCTGCCAACTCTCTTAAAGACCAAGTTGGGAACTGGCATGGCATCTCTGCTATCTTCTGCTGGTTAAAACAACTGCAGGCCAGCAAAGATCCCAGGGAAAGACAACTCCATCTCTGAGTGGGAGAATGTCAAAGATTTTGTGGCTTTCTTCCATCTAGCACTCTTTTTACTTGGCTTTGCATTAAATTCACACAAAGGATTCAACATATATCTAATAAAATATTGCCTATCTCTAAATTTCACAGTCTTCAATATATTTTAGTGTTCAAATAAGACAACTTTGACTTTCTCAGGGCAATGAATATACAGGGATTGCATTTCAATACATGTAAATTGTGGATTTCCAAATGGTACTATGAAGAGTAGTTGGGGGTATTTCGATTTCCCTTGAATTTTGGCAGTGGGAATGTCTGAGGGTTGTGATGTGGAGGAGACAGGTTGAGAATCCTTGTGAGTTGTTAAAGATAAACTTGAGAAAATGGCCAGCAAGATACATTTTTTTTTTAAGAGTAGGAGCTGTGAAAATTTCCAGAAAAAGCAGAGTGAGCAAGGCTTGAGAAAATAGGACTCCTAAGGGCAGTACCAGGAGAAAATCAGGTTCTAAAACAGTTCCAAGCCATATTGTAGGTGTCAGTAAGTATTTATAGGAATCAAATTAGAATGTACTCCTGTAATCTCAGCACTCAAGAGGCTGAGGCAGGAGGATCACTGTGAGTTCGAGGCCAGCCTGGGCTACATAGTGAGATCCTGTCTCATAAAAAGAAGAAAAAAAAAGTAAAGAAATAATTGTGGAACATTTTAAGTCAGTGGCCTCAGGAAGAATCATTCTCAGAATAAAAAATTTAAGCTAGTGTTAAGTGGAATTGTTTGGGTGAAGTAAGAACCTATGCTTAGCAAATGGCAGATACTCAAAAAATCAATTTTCTTTTATTCTTTACTGGTTTTATCTTCAAAAATCAAAAAAACTTCACTTTGAGTTATGAATGTTAATGGAAAATAAGAATGGCATTAAATGATAATTTTACTTTTGCAGGCAAAAGTGTAGAGCAGAATTGTTCAACCGAGCTTTCTGTAGTGATGGAATTAGTCTGTGTCTGCACTGTTCATTTGGTAGCCGATGATCACAGGTAGACACTAATCTTTGAAATATGCTAGTGTGACTGGAGAAGACAATTTAAAACTTAATTTTAATTACATAGCTTCATGTGGCTGTTGGTTACCATACTGGACAGAAAGATTTATTAAAGGTTTATTTGAGGCGATGTCCATGATCCATGACAGCACTTTTTCACCTCAGGTACATAGTAACTATATTTGGAAATTCACATTCTAGCAAAATTCATTTGTCGAGATACATTAAACAGGTAGAAGAAAAGTTAGGTGTATGACTAACAGGGAGCAAATGCAGAGGCCTAAATATAGGAATATAAGACAAAGGCTGAATTAGGGATAGTAATTTAGGGACCAGCTGTTTGTCCAGCATAAAAAAGACCCGGCAGCATGTCAGCAAGTGTATATCAGAATAACACACTTCAGTTTTGCAGAGAAGTTCGGGGGTTTTCCAGCCTTATTGCAGGTAGCAAATTGAGTGAAATGAGTATTATTTATATCCACCTGGCATAATTTGTTATTCTACTCTTTCTGACGGCGGTAATGGAACTGGAGCAGTTAAACCATGTTCTCCAGGGTGCTGGTACTACTGCCAAGAGTGGAAAACTTTCATCTTCCAAAGCCTCAATCAGCCAGTTTCTCTTCTGCGTCCCATAAATCAGCAAGCAGGAACACGCTCATTATCTCAGCGCCAGGGACAAAAGTCTTTTACATGACACTGAACTTCTAACTGTGCAAACGTGGCGGTTTGCCATCCTGTCTTTAACAGGTGTGTTGTCCCTTTAACAGACTGGGTCAGAAGTTTGAGGCTATG
The DNA here is from genome assembly GCA_004026905.1 of Hystrix cristata. NCBI lineage: Eukaryota > Metazoa > Chordata > Mammalia > Rodentia > Hystricidae > Hystrix > Hystrix cristata. The sequence continues at coordinate 26,643 of PVJO010013100.1, forward strand.
GCCTGAAATTTCAATTTCGTTATGCGCCGTGATTTGCAGTGGGCCCATGTCCAAAGGTAATTGGACCCAGAGTCTGTGGAGTTACTTGGATGTTTTGTAGTTTTAATAGCTTTTGGGAAAGAGAAGTGGGAATTTCTTTCCCCTCAGACATTCCCTCTTAGAGGATAGGGATTAGAACTTCTCTGCTCTACTTTGTGGAAGTACTTCAATGTTGCTACTTCAAAGAAATACCCAGGTGCAGGACGTTATAATTTCTTACATTAAAAAAAAAATCTTTTGATTTGACGCATAATACTTGTACATACTTGTAAGATGTGATTATAATGCAGTGAATGTTTAAATAAAAATACAAATCTATGATAGTAAGAGACACATTGTCATTTTAACCCCCCCCAAAATATTCCCTTTCACTTCAAACACATTTATCTCATTGTTCTTGCCACCTTTTTTTTTTTTAATTTTTTTATTATTTTCGTGGGGGTTGTTGGGGATCGAACTCAGGGCTTTATGCTTGCCAGGCAAGTGCTCTACCACTGAGCTAAATCCCTACCCGCTCATGCCACTTTCTGAAACCCTTCCAGAAGTCTTCTGTTATGTCTTTTCACGGCAGCCTCAATGTCCTGAATTGATTCAAAACATTTGTGGCAATTTCTGTCAAATAAAAACATTGCAGTGTATCCTCACTCACCTTATTCACCATATTGGGTATTATGCAACTTGTAGGTCTTCTCCAAAGTCAAAACGATCATGAGAGTAAATGTTTTGAATAGACATCGAGGCAGCCAAGCAACTAAAGTCACAAAATAAGATTTCCAGAACTTGCCTTGGAATGTGGCAAGAACAATGGCATAAGTATGTCTGAAGCAAGGGGGAGTATTCTGAGAGGGAGTAATGCCAATGTGTCTTTTACTGTAACAATTTTTAAAACTTTAAACATTTACCATGGGGGGTTTTGATCACACCATGCATAGGGTCTGGTGATATTTCTACATGTGTATGCAGTATGAAGTGATCAGATCAGGGATAATGCATTTATTGTTGCTTTGTGATGGGAACATTTGAAATCCTCTCTACTGGCTGTTTTTGAAGCATAACTAATTGTTGTCAATCACACTTATCCTACTATGTTATAGAATATTAGCATATAATTATTTTTCCTACCCTATTGTACCTCTCCGACAGTTACCAGTCTTCTCTCCATCTTCCTGTATTCCGTAACCTTCCTTGCTTCTGGTCACCGCTATTCTAGACAAACAAACACAAACAAACCCTGAAGCCTGTGCCAGAAACGAAACAATGTAATAAAAAAGCATTTTTTTAACCTATGTGCCTGACAGATTACATTTAATTTAAAAATGCACTCTAGCCGTCTTAAAAGGGAACTTTAAATAAAGTGGTAGCGCATAATAACAGTACAAGAGCACATGTGATACACGAAAAAATCCCTGTACTTCCGTTCTGCTCCATTCTGTAGTTCTCTTCCTACATATTAAGATGTGTTAGGTTTTAGAACCTTTTAAATTACCCAACATAAGATTCCTCTGTTGTTTATGATCATTATGTATACGATGTACCAATACATGTTCTTGGCAAAAATTAAAATTAAAAAAAAAAAGATTCCTGTCATGTGGAATTTCCTGTCATTCTTAGTAAGATAATTATATTCCTAGAAAAGGTTACTTCACTTCTCTAATGACAGAAATACTGTAAATGGTACATGGAAGGGTGCTCCAAATATGAACATTGAACTGTTGCCTGTTCAAGAAAAGATACTTTCATAGGACTGAAAAAGGTTATATACTGAATAACAAGTGTGCAAACGTTTGCTGTTATGTCAGAGGTCAAATAAATATTTAAGACTTTCGGTCACGCAATCTGTTTTAACTACTTAAATTAGTAGCAAAACCAAAAGTAATATGTAAATGTGAATGAGCATGACTAGTTCCAATAAATGTTATGGACAATGAAGTTAGAATTTCATGTCATTTTCATTTGTGATGAAATTTTTTTTTGTTTTGATTTTTTTCAACTACTTAAAAATGTGGAAACTATTACAACCACTCTGTTAAAAACAAACAATCGAAACAACAATGATGGTGGATCAGATTTGGCGTGTCAGCGGCAACTTTCTGACTCTTGTAAGGTACACACAACATAACTAGAGTGTAAATACTCCATTAAAATTATTGTCATTATTAGTAGGTGTGTTAATCTGTTTTTATCTCTGTGATAAAAAAACACGAAAATAACAATTTAAGGACAGAATGTTGTATTTTGGCTGCTAGTTTCAGAGGTTTCAGTCCAGGTTGGTAGAATTCATGACTTTGGCCTGAGAAGGGCAGAACATCCTAGTGCACAGGTGTGGGTAAGAGTGGAGGAACCTGCTTACCTGGTGGCAGCTGGAAAGGAGAAAGAAATGAGGGGGCACTTGAAGAGCCAAGAGCAAGTCACATCCTTGCACAGCATGTCTCCTGTGATGTATTTCCTCCAACTGGGCTCCGTCTCCTCAGAGTCCAGCCGTTCAGCTGTGAACTCATCAGTGTATTAAACCATCAACAAGGCGAGTGTCCTGAGATCCAGTCGCCTCTCTAGGTCACTCTTCTGAATATTGCTTCCTTGGGGATTCAGTCCCCAACAATGAGTCTTCAGGTGACATTTTGCATTTAAACCATAACAATATGTCTTGGATTTTTAAAGTTATGGATGACTTATGTCCTCACCCTGATAGATGAAATTCAAAACCATTATTTGCTCATAATGAACATCTTTGTATTTTTTTTAAGTGAAAGAAAAATAAAGTATACTTTCATGGTATAGTAGAAAGATAACCACAGAAGATCTTAGATCAGTCCAGGATTTCCTCATCTCTGACACAAAGCAAAGGCTTACTGCATTGGGTTTTCTCATTTCTAAACCAGGAATAGTGCTGGCTCTTCAACTCTTACAAGACATTTTTAAAAACCAAACAAGATCGCTTTTTTGAATATGCTCAAAAAAGATCAAGAGCTATCTGTGTGTAAGTTTCCAAGAATGTGTGAAAAGTGCTGGGGCCACTATGTCATATAATTTTTGTCAGTAGTTGCATGGAAAGCATGCCTCATAAACAGATAAATATAGATGAATATTTTTATATTCCTGTATCAATGATATGAGAAAAATGATCTACCCTGAATGTTTAATTTTTTAATGGCAACAATGAACTTGTCATGTATGAATTGTTTAAAACCATTCTGTTTTATTTAGAACATTACATCTTTTCTGACTTATTCCAAACCCCAAGATAGCCAAAGGGGATGAAATAATGTCTGCATACTGCTTATATGTTGGAAGAAACAATACTGTAGATTTAGGTTTGGATTAAACAAAGACAATAGAACCTTATAGAAATGGTTCTTCCTAATATTGAAAGGTAACTAGCCAACAAGCTAGGAAAGAGGACTTCTATTTGGAGCCATAGCACCAATAAATGAAATGTGTGTGTTTGTGTGTGTGTAAATGTAAGTGAAATGACATGCATGATATATTACAATGGACGAATAATTTCAGGGGTAAAAATGTTCATCTTAAAATCATTTCGTTTGTTTCATTTTAGTTTAATCAATTTGTAAAAGGTCTTTTTCTTTTGATCTGCAAGAAATAATTTGGTGAAGTCCAGAAAACATTTTGAAAGGGTAAAATTTTGTTTATGTTTCTTAGGATATGAAATCACTTGTCCCCTAAATGGAGAATTTTAATTAAAATAGATGAGAAACCAGGGAAGCAGAGGAGAAAGATGTCTACACATATTTTTCTTGTGTAAGGTTTTTCATGTTTGCTTCATAAAAGTTGAATTTCCCTTCTGGGCTTTGCAGTATAGTTTGTATAATTATTTTGGAGAAATGAGAAATGTGAGAAGGAAAATAGGGTATTTTAGAACTAACCCCAAATATATGCTACATCTGGCTGATTCTACTTAACTCTCCAAGCACCACTAAACAGTGTAGATGTCACAGATTATGGTGATATAAAGTTTTATATTTCCCACTTCTGACACTAATTTTCACAGTGTTGGCATCTCTGGCCACTTGGTTTAATTCTTTTTGCTGTTGAATATATATGTCTCTATGTTTACATAATCCTTATCCTTTCCATTCCTATATTTTAAATGTTAATATGCTCTTTAACAAAGGTAATATATAGTGTAACTTAATATAAGGTAATACATAACATAAGGTAATATAATAACTGTATAACATTTTCTGATATGGATGCATGACTATGATATTGGCAGACATTAAAAAATTTGACTTTGGGTGAGGCAGACCTAATGCCTGTTATTAATCCAGTCTGATGAAAGAGCTTTTAGTGATGGGTCAATGCTAACAAATGTTTTTCTCATTAGATATACACTGCAGAGTCTTCGCATAGTTGGAACTAGCTTTAGCTTAATGAGAGAAGACCATCACAAACGCTAATATCAGATTCAAAATTTCATAGTGTAGAACTTGTAGAGGCTATAAAACCTAATGATGCCAAATATGAGTTCAGAAACCTCCATCCACTCTACCATCTTATTATATCAAAACCCACTGAAGGAAGAGTTAAACAGTTCAAAAGGGTTACAATGTTAAATTCCAAATCCTTTGGCATAGTTTAAAAATTGGAACCAAATTTAAACTCAAAGATTTTCACATGTAATTTTGGATTTTTCTGTAGATTCCAGGTCAGTAGTCTATTAAATAAAGTCAAAGTAAAGTGCCAGTATGGTGAAGAAGCAAAACCACCCAGAGGGTGAGAAATCAGCTCAGAAGTTGGACCTACCTCGTTTTAATCCCAGCTGGGCTTTCCTACTAGATGAGCAGCCTTGGGCAAGCAATTTATTGTCACTGACTTCAATTTCCCTCTCTCTTACGTAGGATAAAAATTGTCCCTTCTGTATAAAATTTAATGAAATAAGGTATAGATAATGCTCAGCATGCTTAAAGTACTTACTGTATTGTCTGGTCCATTATAAACACTTGATACATATCATTAAGTATTTAAGTATGAATAGCATAATGTTTTCTAGATGTATTGTTCAGTTTTCCAGTTGCTGAGACATAACACCTGACACCCACAAATTGAATGAGAGGTTTATTTTGGCTCATGGTTTAGAGGTTTCAGTCCATGGTTTGGTGGCCCCAAGGTAGACACATCATGGCAGAAAGGATGTTGGAGGAAAGGTGTTTACCTTATGGCATCTGGGAAGCAGACAGCAGGGAAAGAGTCAGAAGGGAAGGGGCCAGTGACCAGATATAGTCACCAAGATCATACCCTCATCACCTACTTCCTCCAATAAAGCCCCACTTCCTAGTAGCCCATTCGGCTATGAGCTCATCAATGGGTTAACCCATGTGGGGAATGGGAAAGGGCACTGTGAAGGTATTTTAGGCTGGAAAAGTGGGAACCTGTCCTACTCTTGCCTAGCTGATGTAGATCTGCATCTTATGTGAAATGCCACTTTTCTGGACAATGGAGCTGTCTATTGTCCTCCCACAAGGGAGGCCAAGCCTTGCTGACAGCATGTGGCTAGTGGCCCATCCCTCCCACACTGGGAATGCTCTGGATCTGCAACCTACATCATCACCAAAGTCACACAAAAGCAGGAGATTTAGCTTTCATTTGCTGGAGGGCCCCAACAACTGGGTGGAGAGGATAATTGTTTTGGCAGGAACATATTTTATTTCACAACAGTCTGTTTAAACCTGTAGGCCTATATGAACTTTTAAATGGAAGACTTTGCAAAACTTAAAAAAAAGTTTGGAATGTAGACAGTCTGTGTGGGAAATGTAGCACCCAGAACTACCTTTCATCTATAACTGGGCTCATCTTCTACCTTTCCAAATGTAGGTGGTGATGAATAGGGGAGAAAGGGAAGTCAGATGTGAATGGGAGTTTTCCTTGCATGAAAGCCAGAAGGCAATTCGATGTACCAAAAAGAGAAGCGTGCATAAATTGGACTGCAGTTGCAGGCTTGGCATTGTCCTTGGAGATTTCCTTGTGTCTCCATGCTGTTTCGTTCATCTTCCTCCCAGAGCGGGCTTTGACAAGTCATTGTTCATAGAAGGCACCTCCAGAGCTAACCTTCAGCATTTACAATGGAAATCCATTCTTTTGAGAAAATACATGCAGAAGACAGTGTAGCTCTGCTTACTGAAAAGCAAATGTTCTGTTCTAAGGGGACCAGAAACAGTTTCTCTTTTAGCTCTCCACATACAGACTCAGGGGGACCCTTCTACCCCGATGCTGCCTGTTGCTTCTGGGGGGACATGAAGAATTACTCACTTTATTACATTATTTACATTTTCAGATTATTCCTAGGATTAATTACTATTGCAGCCCAGATTTAATTAGCATAAACCTCAGTAACAGCTTAATGTAAATTAAATTACAAGCCAATTCTCTTTGAGAAATATTAGGATTTATTAGCAGTCCCCCTAAAACTAATTAGTCGAGCGGATACATTTCAGCATTAAGCGATGAAGGAAGTTTTGTTTGCTATTGTTTGTGATTACATCCAGCACATTCCCTCCCCACACCATTTTTGTGTCTACTTTGGTGATTAGCCTGAGTAAGAGAAGCCTCCTCTGTTTGCCCAAGGCTTAGGAAAACCATAATGGTCACTGAGAGAGAAATTGGCTCCACTGAGAGAAAATGAGGGGGTAAGAAAATGATCAGATCACAGCTCATAATTTAAATTAAAAAAACGAGTTGAAGCCAAAAGATATGTGAAACAAGGATTTTAAGACCAAGATGTATGAAACGACCCTCCCATAAATCCCTAAATAAATAAAGGAAATGGTATTTAAGCGTTCCTGCTAGTGCTGTGGGCCAGGAAACAGACAGAACATGCTCTCTTCCTTGCTAGATTAATCTTCCAAAATATTTGCCTGATCATGTAATTGCCCTACTCCACAACAAACAGTGATGGGAATGGGCTTTGGGGTCAGACCAGTTTTTGTTTAAGTCTTTATTTTGTCATTTTTCCATTTGACCTTGGACAACTTACCAACCTCTTGATGTTTCAGTTCTTTCATGTATAAACAGGGACAATGACAGAAACTACCTCACAGGGTTATTATAAGGATTACATAAAATGATGTAGATAAAGACTTAGCACAATGGCACATTATAAAATAAATCAGTGTTACTAATAGGTGCGGTCTAGTTCCCTAGGTGCAGCATTTAAGATCTGATGTCATCTGGCTTCCAGCTGCTTTAAGTACAATGCTTTGCCATTCCATTCCAGGGTGCCCACCTCCAACTAAATTTGTACCTTGTATTATAATTTGGTGTGTCTTTCTCTCTCCATCACATGATAAATGATGTATATGTAATTAGGACTAGGTCTGTCTTAGCTTCAAAACTTGCAGTAGTCCTAGAAAATTTAAAGGCATCATTGTTACGAAGAGATTAAATCTGTAAATTGAAGTGTTTGTAAACCAACAATATTTTAGGAAGGGTTTAAAATTGCACATAGGTTACCAGCTTGGCCTTGAGTTTCTGTACATAAATGAAAGATGTTTCATCAGTAGAGCTCTCTCCAATGTAATATAAAATGTTTTCATTTTATATAGTTTGCTTTTAACTTCAATGTTATCGCATTTTCACGATCCCAAACATGTAATTTAAAAGGTTAGCAAAACCCCAATATTTTCAAATAACTAGATGTTTCATACTATATGGAAAAGATACCTCTTTTCCTCCAGCATATTTTTTTCTGATTTCAATTACATTCTTGACACCAGACAGTTCTTTACTCTGAATATGGTAAGGAAAAGCCAAATGAAGCAGATTGTTGGAGGATTTGGAAGACACAGATAGTGCAGATAGGCATTCTTCCTGCTACATGCCTTCTCGAATATTGCTTATAAGAAAGTAGTAAAGACAAAGATTTCCAGCTGCTATCAGTTGTCCCTGAGTTTCATTAATGAAGCTATCCTTGTGGAAAAACTTCAGAGAGAATGTTGATACCAGTGTAATACCTCCTTTAAATAACAGATGGGTTGTTAGCCATAGTGACAGCTTCACAAAGGTATTAGTTTTCAAATCTGTGACTGGCTTCATTCTTCCAAGGTATGCTGATGAATCAAGTCAGGCGAATGTTTCCTGAAAACTGGAGTAAACAGCTAATGTTTAGTAGATTACCTAAATTACCAAATGGGGCATTGGTTTCCCTGAGGAATTAAGTATACCTCATGTGAAGGAGTGGGCAGTTTTCTTTCATCAGGTAATTTACTCCATCTAAGTTTAGCCAGCATATGTTAATACAGGTCAAATCCTGCTGAAGAAAAATAATTTGCATTTTTAAAACTCTTTCCAATTTCTCAGCCATCATATGAATTGTTCACACAATACCTGAATACATAAAACCAGCAAATAAACACTGTGGTTAGCCAATTGTGGGTGGATAAAATGGTATTTGACAGGATATCAAAATGAGTTTCCACATAATTGTTCTATTGTTTTGGCCAGAGTACTGAATGATTTATTTTAGAAAATCTTTTTGTATAGTTCCATGCAATCTTTAGTTTGAAGTAAAAAGTAAGGAAGCCACCTCATTCAAAATGTGAATTATAGAAAGCATTTAAAGAGATTGAAAGAAGACAGTTTTATTTCCTACAAATATGGTGGGTTGGTATATCTGAAACGCTTTCCCTGACATTTTCTGTTTTACCAATCCTTCCTACAATTTGTTTCAGTAGGAAGATATAAAAATAAAAGGATTGCCTACTTTTATAGTACACTATATGCCAGGCCCTATTCTAAGCACTTTACATATGTTAGCCCAAGACTTCATTACCAAGGCCCCAATCTGAGGCAAACACAAATATCATTCTCATTTCATAGACGTTATCCCTGAGGCACAAAGATGTTAAACTGCTTGCCCTGGTCACATCTCAAGAACACTCAGTCACTTTGACTGTCAGAGCTAAGTTTTTGCTGTGTTTGTCAAGCTTGAACTTGCATCAGTATCACCTAGAAGGTTTTTTAGATCACAGATTCCCAGAGTTTGAGCCGGTGAGTCTAGGCTGGGGCCTGAAGATCCATATTCTAACAAGTTCCCAGGGAATGTGAAGCTGTTGGCCTAGAAGGACCAGGTTAAGACTAGTACACTAAGCTTCTGTCGTACCCATAGCCCAGTGAAAGGATTTAGTTGTAGAGAAAGAACCAGCCCAATTACATTTTGAAAGTCAAGACTGTGAAGCTTCTGGGAATGCAGGAAAATATGTGATTACTCTTACCTTGCAAGTTCCGATCCTGGACTAGAAAAGCTTCCCAGGACAGAGGAAATGGAGAAAAGAGTAGACACTGATGAGTTTCTGAGAAGGGACTTGGAGTCTCTGTTTTTTAGACTATTCTTGGGGGAAGCAGAGAGGACAGGGAAAGGTACAGCCTCTAGAGAGAGGCTTGGTAGAGTGAAGGAGAGAAGCAAGGCCTGTATCCTCCACCAGGAGGAGACTATGGAAGCTGCTGCCCTGTCTTTCTGCTGCTCAGGTTACTGGAGAAGCAACTGCAGGGGGAGTCTCTGTAGATGGGCTCAGCATAGCGTGCCAGAGTTCCTGGAGTCTCAGCAAAGGGCCAAAGCAGAAAAATCTTCCCTGAAGGCCTGGATGTGGCTGGCAGAAAGCAGCCAACTTGATGAGATTGTGGGCTTGGGATGAGGCTGGTGAGCATTGATTTGAACTAAAGGGTAAACAAAAACCCTAGTGGCTTGAGTGTGTTTCATGAATTCTGTACAGAGGTGAATACATCTGTGCTGCAGACTGATGAAGGGACCCAGGGGTGGATTTAAAGTGAAATCATCGTGAATCAATAGAGGTGACCCTTCAAGGATGAGTGTCCAGAGCACACACGGCAGACTTTGGACATACCACCACTGGATTGTAAAGAAATTTAGTTTGAAAAAGGACAACCAAATGCTGTAAATTTACAAGGCAGAAATAAAATAGGTGACTGAAAGGAGAGAGAAAGGGCAAATGGAGACTTGTAACAGTTTATCGATGCAGTTTATCTCAAACTCAGACTTTCTTTGCTCAGGAAGTAAAGGGAACTTCCAGCACTATCCAGACCAGTGAGAGGCCATCACTTGGCCAGAGGAGAGTATTCATCTTGACCTTTGGTGGTACAATGACTTGGAGCCTGTGGGGAAGGCTACAGTTTGAAAAGACCTGGACACCAAATCTATCAAGTCCTGGAGCGTTGGCCATTGACATGCCTAAACTACAGTTTCCGTCCTTATAAAATACAAGTAATACCTTTATACTATTTGCTATATGACGCAAAACATTGCATGCTTGACATGGAGCTGCTACTATAGTGTTTCTATCTTTTGCTTACGTTTGGCATAATGTAAAAGACCAAGTTATCATCTGGAAGCATCAAAATAAACTACCTGGAAAAAGTGATTCTTGACACTAAAGCTTTCTATTTAATAGAAGATTCTTGATTTTTTTTTAAAATAAAGATTTCTATTTTTTTCCATCATTTAGTGTGTAAACATGAAGAATTTTTTTGCTTTTGAATGCTTTGTAGTCTGTTTTTATAGATGGTAGATGTATCTCAGTGTGCAGATCCATTATTAAGTAACAGACCCTTTGATATAGTACGAATAGAAACATAGCCAGTCAGAAGTCACATTTGCAGATATGTGTACCCATATGGCTAGGTACTGGCCAATGAGAAGAGAGCAGAAGAGTTACATTGTACTTTTGGAAAGTCCTTTAAAAAGGGCGAGTGCAAGAGTCTTGGGTAATTATAGTTTAGAGAGATCCCTGTCCCATATATATATACAGACTTCCCATATATAAAACATCAACTTCAAATTTAGGCAATGTTTCCCTCAGGATTGATAATTGAACAGGAGTACTCAGAATGCACAGAGAAAAGCTATTGCAGTCACAGTACGGTTTACTGCAGGGAAAACATACAGATTAAAGTTAGCAAAAGTAAAAGGTACAAATGGCAAAGTCCAGGAAAGATTTGCATGCAAAGGTTCTGGTTATTCTTTCCCCATAAAATCATGGACTGTGTCACCTCCTCCTGGCCATAATTTGTGACTACACATGCAGTAGAGGGAATCTCATCTGTGCCTTAGCGTCCAGAGTGTTTACTAGGGCTCCACCTCCAGTCCCTCCTGGAGTTTGGGGCTAATCCCTATATAGCATATAAACTCTGGTTCCTCTGGAAATCAGGGCTGATACTATGTGGGCTCCATGACTCTCTTTGTTAGACTGTGCAGTGGTCAACATCTAAAGGCGGAGACAGCACTAACACGCAGAGGATTCCAGGGCCCACGAGATCACTTCCCAGGAGCTGAGGGCAAAGGCAAGACTGCTTAGGTAGAATTAATTCTGCACCACATAAAGGGTCAGAACCTTCTTCTTGTCTTCATCAAGCTGCCTAGAACACCAGTTTGGTGGATGAAGAAGCCCTTGCAGCCACCCTCATGAGGAAAAAGCTCACGTCCTAGAATTTCTGGAAAGATGTCTAGGAAGGAACCTGGACTTCCGATGACCTCATGTGACTGAAGTCACCTGCCAGAAAATGCTTTATTATGCAAGCAAGTGAGCTATGAAAAATCCATTTTACTCAAGCCATTTATTTGGATCATATTTTCTTCACAATCATTAAATACAATTCTAACTGAAACTGTGATCTTGAGTTTCCAATTTAGAAAGATTGTGTCTACTCTCTTGCTTTAAAATATCCTTATTTTTAAAAAATGTCTCACTAATTGTAAGAGATATATGATTTCGATTTTCAACCTCCAAACATGCATTTATGAGAAGTATTTTAATTGCTTTTGGGAAGACACTTCCTTGTGAAGGCAAAAGTTCTCCCTATGCTCAGTTTTTTTAATGCAAACTTTCATCACAGTATTCATTGTCCATTATTACTAAGTATATATTTGAGTGCTTCAGGCAGCTTAGTTTGCAGAATTTTAACTTTTATACCAAGACTAACACTTTCTATAGTCTTACTCACTATATGCTTATATCACAGTGGCTCCCCTTCCCCTTCTTACTCACTGTGAAGGGACCTCTTTCATGACAGGTGGCAATCATTTTCTCCATAGTCACCTTTTTGTGTTCTTGTGCACTCTGTCCCCATCCAACTGTGTCTTTCCCTCACAATCACTCATAAAACAGAGTTGTAATAGCTATAATTCTTTTGTAATCAGTCAATTGCTGCAGTTAACAAATGGTTTATTGGAGTGTTAACCTCCATTAGCTGAGAGGCTAGGTCATTAGCTGCCTCTGATAACCATTTCTCAAGTTTTATGACTTAAATAATCACCTAAATAATGACTTTCATTCTTTTATCTGGATTGAACTAAATTTCCTAAGAACTTAAAATTCAGGGACAAAATGAGTAATACTCATTTAAAATGTCTGTAGACTTGAGCCCCACATTTTGTTTTAGGACCCTAGTGTGTGTTTTAGACCTTCTGAGCTAAGATGAAGTACAGACGCAGGAACTGCTAGGCACAAGGCAACATTCTCAATGAGAACAAACGCGTCTTCCGTGGATTGGGGCGTGTACGTAAATTGTTTTCCTTTTGGCTTCTAATTCCTGGTCTTTAGCAGTTCTTAGTATAAATTATGGATCCTCAATGATCTGTGACTTACTTGTTCTTAAGCAATTGTTCGTTACCCATGCAGACGCTCTTTGATTTAGGATGGGGTTATATCTTGATAAAACCACTATAAGTGAAAAATATCATAATTCAAAGATGTATTTACTTATTGAACACCATAGCTTAGCAACACAGCACATTTTAGAGTGTCAGTTGTTTCCCTCGTGTCACATGGCTGACCAGAAGACAGTGATCATTGCTATGACCCAGCATCTCAAGAGGGTATCCTACCGCATATTGCTACCACTGGAAAAGAATAAAATTCAAAATTCAAAGTATGGTTTATGCTAAATGCATTTGGCTTTTGCATCATTATAAAGTTAAAAAATTCTAAGTTGAGGGCTGGGGATTTAGCTCAGTGGTTAGAGTGTTTGCCTCACAAGCACAAGGCCCTGAGTAGGATCCCCAGAACAAACACACACAAAAAATTCTAAGTTGAATCATTGTAAGTTAGGGAACATCTGAACTTAGTTTTAAGAGGGAAATTGTAGCAGTGAAGAGAATTATGATTGCTAATCTAATATTCAGCATCTCTAGTGACTCAAACAAGTCATGAAAAGGATGAATTTCACTGGTTTGAGCACACGATGTCACTGCTTACAACCTTACCACTTCTTAATTGCATACGGAAGAAGGATTTTATAGATAGAAAAGGAAGTAAGGTTAGTAACTTACAGAATGCCAGTTTCCCTATTTTGAAGGTGTGCATTAATATTTTTACTTCTGGATATTTTCAGAGTGAAATGAAATAGTGCCCATGAAAGATTTATGGATGGGATGGGGATCGGGATGTCACGTCTACTTTTTGCTGCCAATATGCCTTGAAGTACCTTTTAGACTGGAGAAATGTGTTTTTTTCTCATTGATTTCTCTCAGTCATATACTTTCAACTATATAAAGCATATACAGATTTGCTGTGGGACTATTAAAACTACTTTCTCTTTGAAGGTAGACTGCTACCAGTTTTGTGTATCATTTAATTTGCTTGGCTCTTGTGCAAAAGAGTTTATACACCAAAGGAGGGGCATGAACTGTTTCTTGTTCATTTCTTTAGTTATAGTGCTTGCCACTGTGCCTATCACACATTAACGTTTTGAATAATGTTTGGTAAATTCCTCCAGTACATCTGCTAAATGTTAATCTGTTTTTTTGTGATCCTTCATGATGATATCTTTATGAAACAGGTTTATTTTTTTCTTACATTTGTCTCATACTAACTCTTTACACTTCTGCCTACTCTATTATTAGAAGCAAGAATGGAGAATGTTTCTCTCTGTATCTCTCATAATTCCTAATGTTATGCCATGCTTATAGGATACCATTTCCATATGATGATTTTCCTATTGTAGACTAATACAATAGAATGTTGTATTAGTTTCTTATACCTGCTGGAACAAATTCACACAAATTTAGTAACTCAAAACAACATGACTCAGTCACCTTATCTTTGACAAAGGGGCCAAACAACCTCATGGGAAGAAAGATAGCCTCTTTAATAAATGGTGCTGGAAAAACTGGCTCTCCACATGCCGAAGGTAAAACTAGACCCATATCTTTTGCCATGCACTAAGCTAAAATCAAAGTGGATCAAAGATCTAAATATTAAAACAGAAACACTAAATCCATTGGAAGATAGAATAGGTAGAACTCTTGAAGACATAGATGTAGGCAAGGACTTTATGAACAAATCCCCAGTTGCCCAGGAAATAACACAAAGAATCAATAACTGGGATCTAATCTTATTAAAAAGCTTTTGCACAACAAAAGAAACCACCAACAGAGTGAAGAGGCAACCCACAGAGTGGGAAAAAATTTTTGCTAGCTGTTCCTCCGACAAAGGACTAACATCTTGAATATATAAAGAACTCAAAAAAATCAGACCCTCTAAATTTAAAGACCCAATCCAAAAGTGGGCAACTGAAATGAATAGACACTTCTCAGATGAAGAAGTAGAAATAGCAAATAAACATATGAAAAAAATGTTCAACATCACTGGTCATTCAAGATATGCAAATTAAAACAACCCTGAGATTCCATCTCACTCCAGAAAGAATGGCTACTATTAACAAATCAGCCAATTACAAATGCTGGAGGGGCTGTAGAGAAAAAGGAACCCTTCTCCACTGTTGGTGGGAGTGTAGACTGGTGCAACCGCTATGGAAATCAGTGTGGAGATTCCTCAGGGAACTAGGACTAAAGGTTCCATTTGACCCAGCTATTCCCCTTCTTGGTATCTTCCCAAAAGAATTAAAAGTATCAAACCACAGTGATACATGCACACCCATGTTTATTGCAGCACAGTTTGTAATAGCTAAATCTTGGAAACAGCCCAAATGCCCATCAACAGCAGAATGGATAAAGAAAATGTGTTTTTTTTTTTATACAATGGAGTACTACTCTGCCATAAAGAATGATAAGCTTGAGATATTCCTAGGTAAATGGATGCAATTTGAGACAATACTCATAAGTGAAATAAATTGGACACACATGTTTAAATACTGCATTGTTTCTCTGGTGTGAGAAATTGAAAGTGTAAATAAAGATTAAAATGTATTACATTGGGAAAGGGAAGAAAGTGTTCAAATGGGAAAGGGAGCAACAGAGGGGGGAGGGAGAAAGGAACAGAGGGACAAGAAAAATAAGAAATGGAAGGAAAAAATGGAAACAAAGCTTTTGTAAATAAGGAGGGAGGAGGGGGTAAAGGGAGGGGAGGGGAATGGGAAAAAAAGAAGCAACAAGATATATCATGTACAGGTACAAATCCTCTATGATGAATGTTATCACTGTACACCTAAAATGTACCATTGAAATAAAATTAAAAAACAAAACAAAACATGAGTTTTTTAGCTTTCAGTTCTGGAAATCAGAAATCCCAAGCTAGTCTAATTGTACTAAATAAACTAAAAATGTCAGGCTGAATTCTTTCTCTGGAAGCTCAAGGGAGAAAAATCTGTTTTTCTTTTTTTTTTTTTTTTTTCCTTTTTTTTGAGCTTCTAGAAACTGCCCTCATTCCTTGGCTTGTGATCTCTTCTTCTACCTTCAAAGCCAGCAATAAAGATCTTCAGATCGTTATAACCTTGTCTTTTCTCTGCTTCTTACACTACTTCCTCATGGGGGAAGAACTCTTGTGATTATATTGGGCCTAACCACAATCCGGGATATTCTCCACATCTCAAAACCTTAACCCAATCACATCTGCAAAGCACCACATGTCAGTAAGGTAACACATTCATGAATTTTGGGGCATTAGAATGTGGGCACTGTTGGAGTACCATTATTCTATCACTGATATTTAGAAGAAGAATGAAATTAAAAGATTCCATAGTTAGATAAATATAGGAAGTATTCAATATGAGTAACGTGAATATGTGACTTTTAATGCAGGATTTTCTTACCCTTATAACAAACATGTATTGGGACTTTTTTCCATGAAGACAATGTAGAACATAATATTGCCCAAAATATTTGTTAATTGTATCCCTGCCCACCAAAGAGTATTTAACAGAGTAGCTAACATTTATGGCAAAGGCATGAGGGGAGTGGGGAATAATTGTGGAAACTGATCCCATAGCAAGATCCAAAAAGGTCTTCATGTAACCTTGATAGAAGAAGGGAAAAGAAATCACAACAAAATATCCCATGAGACTTCTCTATAATATAGGCACATTCTGAATGCGGAAAGGACTTTGTCAGA
This sequence comes from Hystrix cristata, assembly GCA_004026905.1. Lineage (NCBI taxonomy): Eukaryota > Metazoa > Chordata > Mammalia > Rodentia > Hystricidae > Hystrix > Hystrix cristata. Next base: position 42,995 of record PVJO010013100.1, read on the forward strand.
ATGTAATTCTGAAACCGATTCGAACAGGAGTAGAGGAAGCCCTCTTTGTTCTCTTGAACCTCCATTCTCTCTTATCTAAATTTGAAACAATAAATGTCAACAGAAGGCAAGATTTTGAAAAAATAAATTAGGAATATTATAACCAGGGAGGGGAGTAGGTAGCAGGAAATAAAAGCTGTATCACTGGGACAGTGTTCCAGAGAGGAAGGGACAGGAAGTTTTGTGAAGTTGATAGCCATGAGATATGTGTTTACTTAAAGACAGAGACATAATTTAAACATTATAGAATGATCTCCTTCCTTCACACCCTAACAGCATATTGTAAAGCTCCAGTATACAACACTTAGGAGGCTGAGGCAGAAAGATTGCCCTAAGTTTGAGGCCAACCTGGACTACATACTGAGACCCTGTCTAAACAAACAAACAAATAGAAGAAAAACTCCAGTATAATAGTAATTATAGCTGAAAGTATAGAGAAAGCCTCAAAGCCAGGAGGTAGGGGAGAACATTAGAGAAATTTGAAGCTTCTCATGTTTATGGTTGTAGCATACATTAAACCCAGCTGAAGTGCTAACCAGATTAACACAAACTTCACATTAATGGCCTGCTTAAATCTTCAGTTCCTATTACAGATTTGAAACTAAATCTGTAGCTTTTAATAAAAATTACAAGGTATGCCAAAATGCAAGGAAAAAAAAGTCTGTAGAGGAAGTAATCATCAGAACCGGATTCAGATACAGCACACTGAATTATCTTGACCCTAGGATTATTGGGCAGGGCATTTAAAATAGGATTAATATGTTATGGATGCTAATGGAAATAGGCAAAATATGCAAAACAGATGAGCCATGTGAACAGATAGAAAAATTCATAAAGCAATAAAAAAGAAACATCGGGAATAAACAGTCACATATATATAAATTTGATATAGTTGGGAAAAATATTAGTGAAGTTGAATATAGGTTACTAGAATTTTCCCAAGCAATGAGGAAACAAAAGGAAAACAAAAACAAAAATACCCAGGAAACTAGAAATTCCCCAAACTTACATGCAAAGAAGAAAATTAAAAAAAAAAAAGTGAGAAAATATACCATAACACAAATGGAACACAGAACATGTAGTATTTAAAGTAATGATTGCTCAGGGTGGGGATTTAGCTTAGTGGTAGAGTGCTTGCCTTCCCTGAGTTCGATCCCCAGCACCAAAAAAAGTTGGACTTTTCCAAAATTAATAGCAGATACTGTATTATTGAATGCTTACAAGTGCTTGTAGGGCTGGGGCAGATACCTCAAGAGGCCACACAGACTCTGAATCAGATTTAAGGCAGAACAGAAATTTACAAGATTAGCTTACAGTATTTGCTCACAGAGTCAAATGTAGAAGACATCTGTCAGCACGCTAGAGATCCGGAGAATCCAGCCCAAAGCCTGGAGCCCCCGGCAGTGTCCGGTAGGAGTCCGCATCAGAAGGCCTAAAGATCTGCCACCGAAGATCGAAGATCCAGGGGTCTGCACCGGAGGCCGAAAGGTGGGCAAGCCGGAAGGTGGTGCCGGAAGCTGAAGAACCTGCGCCAGCAGCCAGAAGACCACACTCAGGCGAAGACCAAAACCAGAGCGCTTCCGAAGAGAACAGCAGCCTACTCTGCTGATGGGGAGGAAAATCAGCGCAACGAATCAACTGAAATCCTTGCCGCTCTTTCTTTTATACTGTTCTGATAACCATGCTGACTCTACTCAGCTGAGCGCTCCCACTCAAGTTGACAGTTCACCACCACAGATACCAAGTTGCAAACCCAGGAAGATCAGGGAGCACCAACGAGAATAAATTCCAAAAAAGTGCATTGTATCAAACTGTAAAAAGTCAATGACAAAGAGAAAATCTTGAAGTCACAGGGAAAAAAAGTCACCTTGACTGCACAGGAGCAAGGATGAAATTTATAGCTGACTTTTCACCAAGAACTGTGCAAGAAAGACTAGAGTGAACTCTTCAAAATGTTGCAAAATGAACACACACGCACACAACTCTACCATGCTAGAACTCTATACTCAGCAATATTATACTTCAAAAATGGAAGAGAAATAAAGACTTTCTCAGATCAACAAAAATTGAGAGAATTTACTACCAACAGACCAGTCCTTTAAGAAATGGTGTTAAAATGTTTTTCATGCAAAGGAACAATATTATAGTAATAAATTGGAACTGCTTTAAAAATTTGTTGTAGGGGAGAGAACATTTCCTCTACACTCTGACATTCTGTAAATGTGGCTTGTGAATTAAAATGACAAAAAACAGATCAATGGGAGAGAAAGCAGTCAGTTCACAGGTGCAAAGCACATATATATGGAATCCTCAGTGCTGAGGTATTCAAAGGATCGATTAGGATATGGGGCCTGAATACCACCTTGGGAGGTGAAGAGGAGGGACAGAAGGGTACTGACCAGAAAATACATTACTGTTCAGAAAGATGAATGGATTTCCAGGAGAATAAACAGGAAATAAACTTTGTAGCAGTGTTTGTATATTCAGGGATAACTGGTTTTTCTGTACTCTTCAGAGCCACAAAAGTACCCTGGAGAGGGGCTTTGGAATAGGTTTTATTTGCGTGCTCTCTTAGAGGAGATTGGGAAGAGGACGTTAGGGCATCCTTATTTTCTAGAAGTTGCTATTTTTAGTCAAGGAAAGCTACAAGAAGTCTTTTTTTTTCTTTCTTTCTGTGTCTGTTGGATCTTTTGTGTTTTCATTTTAAATTATCCAAATGACAAAGTGAAAATTTTTTTTCATTTTTAAAAATTGAAACATAATGTTTGTACATCTTTATTGGGTATGTTATGGTAATGGAATCCATGTATGCAATACGTAATAATCAAATCATGGTAATAAGCATTACTATCTCTTTAACCATTAATCTTTTTTGTGTTGGGAATTTCATATTCTTCTAGTTGTTTTTAAATATAAGCACCAGAAGTAATTCTGGCACTTTAACGGTGGTTTTGTTTTGTTCTCTCCTTCTTGACCTCTAGTCTTCTTTGCCTGGTGACCTCTATTCCATTCCATAAAAGTGAGAGAGAACATGGGGTATTTTTCTGTCTGCGTCTGTATTATTTCTCTTAATGTAATGACCTCCAATTCTATCTATGATGATGCGAATGAGGGGATTCTATTCTTTTTTATGGCTTAACAGTATTCCATTGTATAAATACACAATCTTTTCTTTTATCTTTTCATTCACAGAAGAGGATCTGGGTTGATTCCATATTTTTGCTATTGTGAATAGTACTACGATAAACATGGCAGTGCAAGTACCATTTTGGTATAGTAATTTTGTCTCCTTTGGGTGGCAGATTTGCTGGATCATATGATAGTTCTATATTTAGTTTTTTAGGCAATGTCCATACTGCTTTTCATAATGCTTTTACTAATTAATATGTATAAAATTTCTCTTTGCAGTCTCACCAGCATTTTTTAAATTTTTTTGTCTTTTTGATGATAGCCATTCTAACTGGGGTGAGATAATATCTCATTCAGGTTTTCATTTGCATTTCTCTGATGATTAGCATAATTGGGCATTTTTTCATGAAATTGTAGGCCATTTGTGTGTTTTCTTCGAGAAACGTCTACTTATATTATTAGCATCTTTGTTAATTGGATTTTCTTTTTGGTGTTGAGCTCCATATATTCTCAGTATCAATCCTTGATTGGATGAATAGTTGGCAAATATTTCTCCAGTTCTACAGCTTGTTTGCTGATCATTTCTTTGTGTAAAAGTTTCTGAGTTTGATACAATCTCATTTGTTTTACTTTTGTCACCTGTGCCTTTGGTATCCTGTCTAAAATCAATGCCTAAACAAAGATTTTGAAGTGTTTTTCCTATATTTTCTTGTAGTAATTTCCAAGTTTCAGGTTTAGGACTTCAATCTCTGATCTATTTTGTGTTGATTTTTGTGCAGAGTGAGAGGAAGTTATCTAGTTTATTCTTCTGTATATGCATATTCAAGTTTGTCAACACTATTTATTGAAGAGACTGTCATTACTCCACTGTTAATGACTGCAATGTTCTTGGCACCTTTGTACAGTGACATATTTTGAGGTGGCTTATGCTAATCATCTTCAAAAGGAAACATGTAAGAGCAAGAATAAATTAAAACAAAATCATTTACTTTTCTCATTCTTTACTAATCTAAAAATAACTATGCAAAAGAATAACAGTAACAGATTGGTTGTTTAGAGCACACAGATGTATAAAATGATATTGTCAGTGTTACAAAGAATGGGAAGGTTATATTAAGCATATTCAGTTATAAGATACCTGTGCTACATATGAAGCAGTACGGTGTTATTTGATTTAGCTTATATGAAAGTATATGTGGTAAACCATAGGGTAACTGCTAAAAATAAAAATGAAGTACAAATGATATGTTAAGAGAGGTGGCATAATGGAATTACAGAAAATGTTCAGTTAAAACCTATTTAGACAGAAAAAGGAAAAAATAATCAGGAAACAGAAAACTGTTACAAAGATAGTAAGTATTAATCCAACTATATTAATAATTGCTTGAAGGGTAGATGGTTTAAAAACACCAATCAAAATTGAGATTCTCAGGATGAAGAAAAGATCAAATTGTATGTTATCTCTGAGCTTGCACCATAATCATAAAGCTAACTGAAAAGTAAAGAGGTGTAGCAAGGTATACCATGCTGATACTAATAAAAACATGCTGATTATGTTGATCCTTGGAATCAATAAATCTAGTTTGGATTCCAGTTCCATCACTGAATGAACATGGCAAGTTACTTTAATCTCTCTATACTCCAACATCAAGGTTCAGATAGAAATACCTCTTGGTACATGATTTGCACGTGTAACATGTATAGTAGTATACTTAATTTATAATAGGTGCATAGAATAGCACATTCTTCTTCTGGCATCTCAGAAAATAATAGCAATTTACTTCTTACCATCCTTCCTTTGTCTTCTTATTTTTATTTTGTAAAAATTTCACCTTTCTTCTTTGCCATTTCTTTCTGAAATTTTTATTTTCACATCTTATAGTCCTTTGGTCTTGTGTAAGAACCAAGTATACCGAGCAGTATATTAGATGAACGCTTAACAGTTTAGATACAGATTTAGCAAATTATCCAAATGGATTCTAGCAATTCTGTAAACTTTCTCCTGCTCCAGATTGAAAAAACAATGTTTAGAGACTATGAGCAGCTAAAATTATGGAATTTTCTTGGAGTCCTATGATTGACATAGAGCAGAAAGGGTATTTGTCAGTGAAGCCTGAGAATATTCCTTAAATATTAATGACAGAGATAAAGAGAAACTATATAGTCTTCCAAAGAGGTCTGAAGAAATAGGAAAGAACGAATTCCTGGTGATCAATAGTGAAGTAAATAAACTGCTTTCTCACACTTATGGCTTGAAAAATAAAATTCAAATCCTTAAACTCCGAGTTGCCAAAATGAATAACAATAATTACAGAAAGACTGCTACATAATGGTCATTGTAATTATCATGTGTTTGCTTCTGTGATATAATTAGTTTTATTTTATTATTTGTTTGAAATATTTGAAGGGGAGACTTTTCTAGCTGGTTTTAGGTTTTGTATATTCTAAGGATAATTATATCTTCCAAGCAACAACAGCCAGAATTCAAAAAGTAAAGAGGATTTGACATTGAGCATCTTGTATTGCAAAAGAGAATCCAATGACAGGTTCTCTAAAGCCAGTTCCAAAGGCCTTTTTCAGCTCCCACAGCAGCGGAGAGCAAGCTAGACTCTGTTGTTTTTGTCTTTGGGAGGGATGATTGTTGATGCTGAAAGTTGTGTCTTCCCATGTGAGTGCTACACTTTCTCAGCTCTGGTCCAGGTTAAACCCTAATATCGAGCACAATGACACCCTAAACAGTTATTGAACAGACGGCTATAGAATCCTCCATCAAGATTACCCACCCTTCATTGGCAGCCAGAGTTTATGACTTGTCTCAATGTTGTTCTAAACTATATACATAAAGAGCCACCACTGTCTCAGTCAGATCATTGACAAGACCACAGAGAGACAGTGAAGGGGCTCATTGTAACATAACTCTGGCCATAAAGAGCAGCTATATTCCACTTTTATTAAGTAAGAAGCCAACTGCCCAGTATGCCACAATGGGATGCCCTTTCTGATCACAGTCTGTGAGCAATTAGAATGGGTTGCAAACTCTAGAAGGGATCATACACGCTTCCTTTACTGTGTACTCTGACTGCGGCTACTATTTGGGAGATGCATCCGGGACTCTGAGAGAGTGCCCCATGGTAGCAGTTTCTGGAGGCTAATTAAGTATTACATAGAAAATTATAGCCCTATATCTGCTTTAAATTTGCTGCCCATTAATTTGGAGCAGTCCCTGGTTCTGATGTGATAGGATAGCGCAATTAGAAGTAATTTATTGCTCATTTCAGTACCATTTATTGCTTCATGGCTATGGCAGAATAAAGCTTCTAGTTGTTAATGAGGACCCTTCTCAAAATGAGGGGTAACAGGATGATAATGCTTTCCATTTGTACTGTACCTCAGTGGAGGTAAGACAAAGGCTTTCACTCAGGTCTTCTCGAGTCTTCCTTGTGTGCCAGCTATCTAAGGGACAGAAGTTAACAGGTCTGGTTTATAGCCATGAGGGGGTTATGTCCTGAACACTGACCAAGCCAGTTCCACATAGGTCGCTTTTGCACCTTTTCTTTTTTTCAAGTTTTGACTTTTTCTTTGCTTTCCTATCTGTTTTTCTCTGCTTTACCGTGAAGACTGAAAAGTGAGGAGAACAAAATGCAGATGCAGGAAACAGTTCTTGGTGGGCTTCTCCCTTATTTGAACATGAGACAATTCTCAAAAGCTTCTACCAGTCTTAATTTAATCTAGACCTAGGTCCATCTCCTACCTACTTTCGAAAGACTGTAAAGTAGGCTTAACCAACTGTGATTGTTCCCCTGGGACTGTGCACATTTTTGCTGGGAAAAATTGGGATTCTCATGGCTAGCAAAAATGGGAAGAATGCCTGACGGCTGGCTACTCAAATTTGGCAGCCACTGCTGCTTCTTTCCAAGATTTCTTTGCAAATTCCTGAAGCCTCTGTTGCTTTCTAGGTTGTCATGGTTTCCTGCCTAGGGTTCTGGGATGTCAAGCCTGCATGATACCCGAGAGCTTTCTCTTGGTTTTTCTCTGCTGGAGAAAGGTTGTGCTCCGTGCAGAACTAGCGTGGTTCATTTCTCAAAGCACTTTCTTGTGTCCACATTCTTAAGGTCCCACGCTCAGAGTTCCTCCCTTGGCTCCTTTCTCTATGAAAGTCCAATCCAGGCCCTTCTATTGGGCTGGGGAGTAAACATCAGTGCTTCCCCAGTCCAGCCTTTTCTGGCAGGAGATTGTCTACCTCCCCTGATCCCACTTCAGGAGAGGCTGTACATTATGGTACTTGGATAACAAATGCTAACAAACCAAAATTAAAGTTGAAGCTTTGATTTTTAAAAGATTGAATTTTAAGCGTAACAAGCTAGAGGAATACTCCCAGAATATTTGACTTGAAGAAACTAAAGATAAGTTGTGCACATTTGAAAAAATTGGAAAACTTGTACGAGACAAGAAACTTGGACTGTAACTGAAACTGGCCTCACAAGAGACCTCTGGTTCTAAGCTGGGCATGGTGGTGGTGCACACCTGGAATTACAATTCCAGGACTCGGGAGGCTGAGGCAGGAGGATCACTGTGAATTCTAGGCCAGCCTAGGGATACATAGTGAGTTCAAGACCAGTGTGAATTACATATTGAGACCCTGTCTCAAAAAAACAGAAAAAAAAAAGAGACATCTGGTCTAGAAACTTGTCAGGATTAGCAGCACTGGGTACAGTCTTAGGACTTAACCCTTGTCTCGTGTATAGGGAAGAAAATCACCTATGGAAAATGTAATAATGGTTGTGAACATACAGAAATAATCAGAATCAGCACATGCTGATCAGTATGTTGCGGAGTTTCTAAAAGGCAGGTGGAAATCAAGGAAACCAAGCACACACGAAAGTATAAATGGTTAACTGCCATTATTTTTGCCACCAGTATGTTTGTTAATAACATGAATGTGCAGATTTAACCATTAGTATCAGATAATCCTGATTACCGTTTACAGACCCTAGATCTTCTATGTCTGCAGTCCCACTGCACCCCTCAGCATAGATTCTCCCAGTGGTGTGTACCAGTCCAGTCTGTCATGGCCCTGTCCTGGGTGGGGGAGCGGCTATCTTTTTTTTTTTTTTTCTCTTCTTTTTGGTGCTGGGGATCAAACTCAGGGTCTTGCACTTGCTAGGCAAGCACTCTACCACTAAGCTAAATCCCCAGCCCCAGGTGGGTGCTATCTTTGGGAGAACATTTGACTGCTATTTGCCTCCCTCTTTACTGTAGATTTTAGCTCCATGATGACAATGGCTGTGGTTGCTTTTATTTATGATAGCATTTCCCATACCTATTATACAGTCTGGTTCAAAAAATATTTTAAGTAAAGAAACATATGATACATGAATGAGTGTATCTTAGGGTTACTTAGGAAGAGAGCCAAAGAACAGGGATCTAGCTGAAGCTGGAGCTTTAATTGAATTGGACACAAGGCGAGACTAGAACCAGATCCCAGAGAGATTAGAAGCTGAGAATCTCATTACTGAAGGGTTCTATGTCAGAGGGTCAGAGGCAAGTGACTCCTCCTTCAAGGCAGAGATGTGGAATTGGAGATGTTAGGCCATCAGAAATACTTTCCATCCCGTCTTGCCTTTCCGACTTGATCAGAAGGTCTGTGAATGTGGACTCCTTATTGGGTTGGTACCTGATTGTCCTCTGTTTCTTGCACAGTGAGTATACCGGATTGGTGAATGAATGAATGAATCAGTAAATAAATAAAAATTGTTTCAGGTTAAAAACTGTGAAGACGAAATGGGGAAGTCCAAATATTCAACCAGTAATCCAGAATGTATTGGATGAGTACATGATACTGTTCTGTAATGGAAAGTGACAGGAGTTTCTCTCTTGTGATAGGAATTTCCCCTTAAGTTAATAAATCCTAGGCTCAGTTCTCTCAGGCGTCAATATCCAACACACATGACACTTGTATTTGTGCCAAACAGCCCAATGAAAATCTCTAGATAGGGGCCATCTATATTTTCTCATGAGAGTTCGCACTGAAATTTTTAGTGTATGAATAATTTTTCTTATGGCTAGGTACTGCAAAGTACTCTTCATCCCTTAAAACATTCCTAGAGCTTGCAATGTATAAATCGCACAGATGAGCCCTTCCCTTAAGGAGCACATTTGCTTTGGTGACTAAAGTTACATTGCAGTCCTAATTATATGACCTTTTGTGGCTCATTTAACTTCTTAACAGCACCAGTACTTGAACTGGTAGTGTTTATTTAATTAATATTTGTTTTAAAAATTAAGACAGGCCTTATTTACAGAGAAAGAAATCTGATGAGGCAGGGCCTGCGTACTCTGCTTGGGACAAGATTAAACTACTTCTTTTTCACCAATATTTGTTCTATTCTGTGGGGTTTCTTTACCCCATCTATCTTTGTTTCTTTTATTCCCAGACTCAACATCATTCTTTTTAGAGAAACTCATGTTCTTGCTAGTCTTGAAACAAGCAGTGATAGTATCCTTATTTTTATTGTTTTTTTTTTGTTTGTTTGTTTGTTTGGTTTTTTTTGAGACAGGGTCTCACTATGTAGTGCAGCTGGCCTTGAGCTTGCTATGTAGCCCAGGCTGGCCTCGAACTCTCAGTGCTCCTCTGGAGTGCTGGGATTACAGGGGTATGCCACCACTCCTGGCTTAGTATCCTTATTTTTGAAAGCCAAGGATGCATTAATTTTGGATGCTGTCCTTTCTGGATGAAGTCAGAGCACCTCTCTCCCACTTAGTCTGAGATAGAGGATTTAACAATGATTGGATCTTTAGTATAGTTTTATGTCTGGGACTGTGATGCCCCCAGCTTTTCCCCTGTTGCTTAGGATCGTTTTTGCTATTCTTGGTCTCTTGTGGTTCCAGATGAAATTCATGATTGTCTTCTCTAATTCTTTGAAGTATGTTAGTGGTATCTTGATTGGAATTGCATTAAATCTGTATAGTAGTTTAGGAAGTATAGCCATTTTCA